>RJWJ010002028.1:0-111101 GCA_004363605.1 Indri indri | reverse complement strand
AAGACTGTTTACCCTGACTTCTGTGAACAATCGGGTAGTGTAAGGCCTTGTGATTATCTCCTGACTACAAGGAGGGGTCACTATTTATGAAAAGCAACTCAAAAGGGATGAGATCTGTGAAATAGAAAATTACAAAGTTTTGATCAGCAAATCTTACTGGCCTGGGAACTTGAAACATAAGAGAACTGCAAAAAGACATTTTTGTTCATGAATCCAATTACAGACTTTATGAGGAGAAAAGATGAATAGGACAGACATCTGACAAAAACATTTAAGGAGCCAGAAAACTATAGAATCTGCAAAGCAGACTGACAAAAAAAGTGGAAAGAAAATGGAAAGACTGACATATAGAATAAGAATTTATGATTCTATGATTTTCTGAATCAAAAGTATTATGCCTCTAAATTTCTATGATTATTTGAATCATCTACATAAATGACTATGTTTTAACAGAAATTTATGATTAGATGTCTTAATACAAGTAATCTAATGATATAATATATGACAAAATTGATAAAGTTCATTTTACTCTTTTATAGGGGATATAGAGCAGAGTAAAAAAAATCAGTGAACTTTTAAATCTTTGCACAAATTTTATAACAAAAGACTTTTTAAAAGAACTTCTTTGATTTTGAAGAATGGCATATTCCCTTTGCCTATATGTATCAATTGTTAATATTTTACCACATTTATTCTCTCTCTCTCTTCTCTATTCTCTTAATAAACCATTCTGGAATTAGTTGCAAATATTGTGACACTTCACTCTCTAATTAATTCAGCATGAAACATTAATCATCTAAGAACAGAAACACTCTCTTACATAACCACAATAAAATTGTCATACAAAGGACATTTAACATTGATACAATACTATTATCTAATATACACTCTATATTAAATTCTCCCACTATCAATTATTCCAATGGTGTCTTTTATAAACTTTTAAAAAAATCTAGACTGCAAATAAGATTTGTGCATTTCATTTAGGTGTTATGTATTCTTTAGTTTGTGTTAAACTACAAGCTTCCCACATTTTTTTAAATATTACAGAATATTGACATTTTTAAAGAGTCCATTGTAGGTTGTTTTCCAGAATGTCTTTTAATTTTAAATATCTTATTGTTTCTTCATAATTATATTCAGGTTAAGAATATTAGATAGAAATATCATTTGTATGATTAGTTCATTACATTGCAAAGCACATGATGTCAATTTATAACATTACAGGTGATATTAAGTTTAGTCACTTAGTTAAAATGTTTTTCACCAAATTTATCTGAAAAGGTACTTTGCCCTTTATAATTAATAAGCAATTTTTGAAATGATTCATCGAGCCTGCATGAATATCCTGTTTTTTAAGGTATTTTGTTCAGTGTTTTTCTCATCTATTGAGGACATTTTTCAGAATCTATTATTGCTATAGTGGTTGTGAAATGGTAGTTTACTATCTCTATAATTTCCTTTATATTTTATAGTTTATTGGGCCAAAGCCTTGCAATTTTCTTAAATGTTACTATGCATTCAAGGATTGAGTTTTAATTCAATATTGCTATGTTCTGAATGTTGCTGTTCCCCCAAACTCCTATCTTGGAACACAGTACCCAATGTGGTAGTATGAAGAGGCGGAGCCTTTAGGAAATGATTAGGTCATGAGGTCTCTGGTCCCATAAATGAAATTAATGCTCTTAGGAAAGAGGCTTGAAGGAAGGGAACCTGTTTGCCCCTTCCATCATGTGAGGACATAACAAGAGGCACAGTCTTTAAAGCAAAGACTTTGCCAGATATCAAATCTGCTGGCACCCTGACCTTGGACTTCTCACCCTCCAGAACTGAGAATGATGAATTTTTATTGTTTATAAATTATCCAGTCTTATTTTGTTATAACAGCCTGAGTGGACTGAGACAAATATTATGATTTATTTTTCCCAGTTTTATTGAGGTATGATTGACAAATAAGAAATTTAAGGTTACAATATGATATTTGATACAAGCGTATTTTGCAAAATGATTCCCACAATAAATATATCCATCTCCTGGTATAGTCACTTTTTTGTGAGGTGAGAATGTTTAAGATCAACTCCCTTAGCAAATTTCAAGTTTCCAATACATTATTATCAAATAGCGTGACTATCACGCTGCCCGTTAGATCTCTAGAACTTAAAATTATCTCATAACTTAAATTTTGTACCTTTAATCAACATCTTCCAATATTTGACCAACATCTCCTTATTGCTCCCTCTTTCCCCCTCAGCCTTTGGCAACCACCATTCTACTCTCTGCTTCTTTGTTTGACTATTAATGTTTTAGATTCCACATACAAGAGATGTCATGCAATATATTTCTTTCTTTACCTGGCTTATTTCACTTACGCTATGTCCTTCACTTTTGTCCTCGTGCCACAAATGTCAGAACTTCCTTGTTTCTTAAGGCTGAATGGTGTGTGTATACACGCATTCATTCATCCATTGATAAACATTTGTTTCCATAAATTGGCTATTGTGAATAATGCTGCTATTTCTGTAATTGTTTATTTTGTTGCTTAGTGTGCCCTGAATGTGTTCACTGAGAATCCCTTTAAGCTCTTTCCTCTGTCAATTCATTCTCATCAATAAAAATAGTTTCAAACTTACTGTGCTAATACTGCTACCAACACATAATTAATACAAAACAAAAGATTTTTTTTCATTCTTAAAATATATTCTATCTACTGATAGGAATAGTAACCAAATAGTTCACTCCATCTTCAAAAAATAAGCCTACTAATAGATGCTTTTTAAAAATAAAGTAAACCCTGTAATAGCATAGTTAATCACAAATACAATATAAGGATATATTGATCAAGAGAAAGCCAATCAAAATTTAAACCCACATTATAGTTCCGCCTTCCTTATTTTTATTTTGTGAATATCACATTGGAAAATAAACTACTTGAAAGGATCATTTTGAAGTTAAACTCTTTTGGCAACTTGGGGCACAAAAGGCAAAAAATCCCTTCTCTCAAGTTTATTAAAATTTCACCCTAGTATTAGATTTTGCATGGAGGAAGAAGAGAATCATGGGTACCCATTAAAAATAATAATGTTCATTTCTGAATGGTCTTCAGAGATACATATTTTTTGGGAAAATGCCACCTGGGCAGATAAAAGGGGATGAGCCATCTTAACAGGCTTCATTTCTCATTCTATTTCTTTATTATTTCAAAATGACATTTACAGTTTAGAGGGACCAGTAGGCACTGTTATCACTAAAATTGGATAAAATTCCAAGCTGTGTCAAAGACATTGTTTGAATTCACTTAAAAGTGTTTTATGTCACTGTTCACCACTCCCCTTCTCTAGTCATGATCTGCCTGTGGCAAACTGTTTCTCGCTGGGACTGAAAAGATTACTCCCACTGATACTCCTCTGACAGTGTGAATATTGACTTGCACTTAGAAAGGTCAGACAGTTCCACTAGTTAATAGGAGTGAGAAGAGCAGCTCCAACAAGTCTCTTTGAAAGGAATTTAACCTTCAAATTGCAAAGCATGCTGCTCTGTGGAGCCAATTTTGGCAACTAAGAGAATACATGCTTCTCTACTTTCCAAAAATACTAACAGGAGCCTGAAAGTTGGCATTACAAAGGGAAACAAGCATGCGTCCTAGCAGACAAACGTCCATGGGGATGCCATCCAGAATATGCCTTGTTATTTTATTTTTTAAAGAAAGTTGGATACTGTGGAGTAATTCTCTGAGCCTTTAACTTTCCTCAATGTATAATAGCCTTTTTGACTTTTAAGAGCCATGTGCTGTAAGATGATAAGACACCACATGTATTTTTCTCAGCATCATTCTGACACAAGATCAAGAAAAGGGTTTATTCCCAGTGGAGCATGGCATCTCCTCACCTATTTTTTGAAAAGTCCTTTGCCTTCTGTTATTGTCTCATGACTGAGAGTTCAGGAAGGGCTGACATAATTTAAAGTCTCTGGGAATGCAGCCTATCTTTTAATGGCAGTGTCCCGAGGTACAATGCAAGAAGAATGGGAGTGAGAAAACAGGACTGAAAATGAGAATGAGACTTCACTTTTCATTCTGATGGAAAGCAATACCAATATTTTTAATTTTTAATAAAACACATTTATATTGTGGCACCAACGGCAGAAAGAATGTGCTGCATATAAATGAAGATGATTCCCTAGTTTGTCTTGAGTAGTGGAAGACAGGAGACATAATGATAAAGAGGACCTTTTACAAGTAATAAGTAGGAAGAAGAATAAGTCCTGGGTGTCTTGGAAAGCAAAGCTTTCACGATTCCAGAGCATATTTTAGGAATGGCATTATGGCTTTCACTGCTTTAAGTTTGGCATCAGCGAGATTTTAGATTGTGCTAAAATCATCCTTAATGTCCTTTCTGCCTCATCAGTGGGGGACCATTCAAGTAACAAAGTGCCAATCAGGGGCTCTTGTTCCTCTTTAGCTTGAAGATATTACTGTGGAGGTTTTTCTGAGAGCATGATCTCTCCGCCTGAGATGCCCTTTACTATAACTATAGTTAAAGGTCTGCTGACTTAGCCATTATAAACCTCTAATGTTCTCAACTACAAAAATCTGCTCTAAAATAAAGCTTGGCATACTAAGTTGGAGCCCAGGAGAACCATGATTTGGATAAATTTGAGGGGAATAAAATAGTCATTTTAAAATAAAAAGAGAGTAACAAAATATAAATATCAAAGCTATTTGAGTTATGTGTGTCACTGCTCTGGTATCTCCGAAAATAGCATCGTTAATTAAAATGAAGTTGGAAAGTAATTTGCTCATAATGTGCACTAATCATTTTTGTAAGTATGAAATATAAAATGTAATTAAGGAAAAGAAAAATGGGTTATATACAGGATAATTTTCTTGATTGAGAAAATATCAGTGAGTTTTTAACTCAAATATTTTCTGAAAATACAGGAGCTGTGTTGCTATCAGAGTCTTTGCTGTCTTTTAGTCAATAAATCATACACTCCTAATGCTTAAGTATCTCCCTGTAAGTGTCTTATCCGTCTTTAAAATCTTTGTTAGTTAAAGTGATCCAAAAATAATAATTTGTAAAAAATATAACAGCAGCCTGGGGGGAAGAGTGTTACAAAGGAAGTAGTAGGAAATAGATCTCGACATTTTTAATTTGACGAGTCTTTATTATTATTAAAATGCACAGCTTAACATCATATTTTTAAGAAAATACCTAAAGAAACATGCACTTTTCTAGTGATATGGAATTTGTTCAGAATTTTTAAATATCAAAACATGTTTATATTAATAATAAACTTCCAGCACGCCAACCTTTCTGCAGATAGCAACTTTAAACTCAGGACAAAATTAAACAAAACAAAACAAAACAAAAAGTTACTGTAAGCCTCTAGAGAGCAAACAATTATAGGCCAATTCTGGAAATGCATTGCTACATGGAATAGGTGACATCCATAGGATGAGTTTGCAATTTACAAAGGAATAAACAGGGTGATGCCTTAGAGAGAATGTTCATGAGACACTGTTTTACTGAGATAGATAAATCTGGCTAAATGTGGCCTAGCGGTTATTTGCCATGTACAATGCCTCCTTTTGGAAACTAATCTACAGACTAGAAGGCAACACAGAGATCAGAGACTTGGAACAAAGGAAACTAATTTATTACAAAATATGGCTACCACAAAAGTGTAGCTGAATGATCAGCTCTTCTTACTCTAGGTTTACTTCTGTCTGGGTATTTTGACCTCTCTTGTACAATCAGATTGCCCACTTCTAAACTAAGACAGTGACGGATAAATATTAATAGCATTCGATCACTGAATCCTCTGTGTTCAGTGGTCTCAAGATATTAGAGAATTTCTTTGAGAATCCTCTTAAAAATTCAATGATTTCTCTAACATACCATATGATCCCATTTAGGTATCTACATATAATATTAAAACTATCAAAATAAAGTGGAAACATTGCTTGTTGCTAAAGACTAGATGTAGGCATGAGGAGAGTTTCTGGGTTTTCTGGTAGTGTTCTGCTTTGAGATCTGGCTGAGGGTTACATACAAGGTGTGTTCAGTGTGAGAAAATCCATTAAGCTACACACATACTAGGACTTTTGCAGGTAGGTTATATGTCCAATAAAATTTTTGAAAATTAAAAACATCCATTTAATTTTTAATAAAATAATATAGTATATTATTTAAAATTACCAACTCCAGAGTCTCAAAAGACCTGCTTCAAAATTTAAGTTTTAGCACTCCATAATTATATAATCTTAGACAAATACTTAACATTTCTGTACCTTAATTCATGACCAATGTTGTGAAGAAAGAAATTAGTTTGTAAATTTCTATACAAATATTACTCTATTTCTTAAAAAGACTGGTGTATATGAAGCTTAAATTTCTTGCTATTCTAAGAGTCTCAATTTCTATGAAAAAACAGAGCAACTAGCCAAAAATATTGGTTTCTCCGAGGTATGAATTTTGTACAACTGCTAAAAGACATTGTAAATCAATAGGGCAAAATACTTGAGGATAAGCAGCAATGGTTAACAACACTTACAAATACCAAAGTCCACTAGATAATTAAGTAAGCAAGACTGAATGTTGAAGAAATAAAGACAAAGTTTTGATAATCAGACAAACAAATTTGATTAATGAAGCTGCGACCATATATAACAAAAGGACAGAGAATAAAGGTAGAAAATGTGATGGAGTACTCATTGAAAGAGCACAGGTTAATAATAAAAGGAAGAAAAATAACTAATGAAAGGTGCAGAGTTGTGTTGAATCAATAGAAGGACAGTGTAGAATATGGACAAGAACAGTGTAATACCAGCTGTGGAAACACAAGGAAGAAAAATGTCAAAAGAATGTTTGTGGTTGACCTCCCTAACGAAAATGTCTCAGGGAATGAAAATTCAAATGGGAAATAATTTTTAAAACATTATTTGATTTTACAACTTCTTGTTCCTCTATCAAGTGATATTAGTAGAATCATTATTTCGACAGATGAAGAGTTAAGAGATCATTTAGGCCACAGAAACAACCTATTATGATAATGTTGGCAATGGGAAGGAAAGCAATAGATGGGCGAGGTAAAGATGCTGAAGTCAAGGAGGGAAATATGAACCAGAATAAACACATTTTAATCAGTTAGATGATACAAAATAGAAAATTCAGGAGATCTTTTCAGATACCCTTAATCTTTTCTGAAAGGAGAATGTGGATAGAAATCAATGATTGAAAGTATTGATGGAAGAAAAAATGTGTATATCTATATAATGTTTTCATCTTTCTTGAGTGAAATTGAGTAGTCCCAGAGCAATAAATAAAAGTAAGAATTATATAAGTCACCGTGAGAACTAAAATTTGGTGGCTACAATAAAAGATTAAGGGAAAAATCATTTCTTAGTTGTTAGGAATGAGAGCTTCCTCTACAGCCATTGTTCATAAGTTCCCCCCGACACACACACACTTTATTATATCATTATCACTGTCTTTTCATTGACTTTATATATAAAAACATGCGCAAGCTTCTCATATCTTAAAGAAGTATTCTTCCTTTAATCCTGCATTTCCAATACTACCCACTTCACTGTTTTCCTCCTTTCTTTCATAGTCAAAACTCCAGAAAAGGTAAACTGTGCTCACTGTTTCTACTTCACCTTCCATTCACTCTCCAGTCTCTATGATATGGCTTCTGTCCCCATTACTTCTCTGCAACCGTTTTCTCTAATGGGCCCATGGACATACTTATTACTAAACCAACTAAATGTTTTTATCCAAATCATACTCATTCACCGCATCTGTCTTAAAATTGTTTTATCAGTTTTTGTCATGCAAATTCCTCCTGATTCTCTTTCTATTCTTTCTCTGAGCAATCCTTACATAGTATTACCATTGGTGTTTCCCCAAAATCTTCTATTTCCTTTCCACATACCATTTTCTTAGACAGTATTTTCATCTTTCATAGTGTTAACTACCACATATCCTCTGATAACTCATTCATGTCTACCTATCACCTACAACAGTTCCTGGTGCTGAAGAGGCATTTTATTAATATGTTTTGAATAAATTGATGGATGGACAAATGGGTGGATGGATCTTTATGAGAAATTATAATCTAGAAATGCTTGGGATGCATGTGAACCACTGGCATTTTGGAGGGATGACACAACTAAGAATATACTCATAACAATATTTAGACTCTGGGGATTCTACCTTTAAACCTAGATTATAAATTTTCTTGAAAAAAATTAGGAAGATCTAGCAACAATGGCCCCACATTCTAGCATGGCAACCATCAGTTGGAGCTGAGTCATATCTGTGCCTTTTAGAGAAGAATATGTTACCCAGTTCGTCACAGTCAGATCGAGCCTATGTCCCTCTTATGCTACCTGCCTGACCACAATAAACATTCAATTAAATACTTCAATAAAAACATGCTGCAGATGCATACATTTAATATGATCCAGACTATATTATGCATGCCCATCCTAATTTTCTCATCAATGAATTCCTTACTTATGTACCAAATTTCAGTTAAGAAAAATGTTCTTCATATTACATAAGCCAGAAAACACAATCCTTGGAGTTTTTGCCATTTACTTACTGCAACATCTTATCAACTCTACCTCATATCAATATGCTTCATCATAAATATATCTATAATTTATCTCTGCTATTTTAGGCCCATGTCATCTTTTGCCTACAAATTCTGTGGCAGGTTTCTAACTGATCTTCTGGCCTTTTCTTGTTTCTTCTCTATTCATCTATTTAAAAACTTACTATATATCCCTCAAGTCTCAGTTCCAGTGCTATGTTCTCCTATAAAGCTTATTCAACTTAGGAGGAAATTTATTTATATCTCCCTGTATCTAATAAATTATTATTACTATACACATTTGGTAAGAAATTTACATTAGCCTTAATGTAATATTTTATTAGAAAAACTAATTATAATGACAATATAACAGCCAAAGTACATTAAGCACTTTATATAGAATAGGGACTTTGCTAATCCCTTTACATAAATATATATGTTCTTATTTTGCAGTTTTATGAGGTGGTTAAGATTATTATCAATGTACAGAGATGAAAAGGCTGATGTACAGACAGCTTTATTAATTTGACCAAAGTAGGGATAGGGTTTGAACTTGGCTATTCTGATTCCAGAGGAATAGTCTCTTCTAAATCTGGGATTTTCAACTATTCAACAAAAAAAACTGATTTATTTTAGGGCTTTAACGATAGTTTGTAGTTTTCATAATCTGTGTGGTTTACATAGGGACAGTTCAGAAAAGTTTTATTTAATAACTGAATGAAAGAAAAACCTGATTGAACTGGCAAGGAGATTATGAAACAATCTCCTTTTAATTGTCTATGACTCCCCAGCTAATACTACTTAAAAGGTGAGATTTTTTTTTCTCCCTTTGTCTTAAGGCCATCTTCTAAAGTAGTTGAAGTCTATATGGCTTAAGTATTAAACATGTTATAAAACAGTTATGGTAAAGATATTTGCACTTAAGCTTCAATTCTATGTGTCATTGGCTTGGAACTTGATACGTTGGTGTCTCCTATCTGAGCAGTCCAGGTTCTGAGGGCCTAGTTTGTATCGTAATCACAGATTGAAAATGTATTTTTTTATAATAGCCAATTCAGATATAGTAAAAATAATCTATTTCTACCCCCTCATCTGTAACTAGAAAATTTGCCTTGGAGTAGACTTATTTGCTAACTATGAGATCTAGGTACAATAGAAAAATGCATGTAGCCAGGAAGAGACAAACAGGATAGGTAAAGAGTAAAGTTATGATAAAGAAAAAAAATACAATAAAAACACAGCAAATTCAAAATTTTGTGGGTTAAAGAGTTCCAAATGTTGATATTCTGCCAATTTAAATCTCCTGCTAAATGACTGAATTGAAGAGGAATGAAGGTCATAGTTAACAGTTGTGGTTAGGAATACAACACTCATTACCTCTATTACATTCTTGTATGCTATTTCCCTAGGACATTCTATTTCCTTAAGATATCTTCTAATTTGAAGTAAGCAGATCCTGTTTCGTTGTTGCCATTAAGGAAACTATAACAACCTGAAGGCACGTACTAATTATTATACCTCTTATATATACCATGTTGTTTAGAACAGTACACCCACTAGATCCTGCAAAATCAAGATAAACTATACATCAATCAACTAAGCAGGAAGCATTTTCATCACAATGAGATACAATATATAAAGTTTCACCACCTAATAATCTTTAGTTTAGATTTGTTTTTCTCTGAGAACTTTTTTTCCTTTTGATCTTGTAACTTGGAAGCAAGAATTTAATGATCCTAAATAATTCTAGTTGAATAATTGTATTTGAAATCAATTTGATTTGAGAAAAGCATTGGTTAAGCACTATTTTTTCTAGAGAAATATGTATTTACACTGTCAGAGCAAACTAATAATTTTCCTTCAAATTCGTATTAATTTCTCACAGAAGAACAAGAGAGTTAATTTTTGTTTATAGAGCTTCTTTTGTGTTGGTGGGATGATTCATATCAAAATGCAGTTTCTGTCAGATGTGTCATTATAACGTAGGACTTCATAGTTCTTTCTGTTAAATTACAACGTTATAATATGTGGTGATGTCTTAAGTTTTCTTAATGACAATATAACTTCGTGAAACATTCTTGCTATTAAGAGAGTAAATCCATGCATTAGAGAAGTTCATGACACATTTTAAAAATACAGATGTTATTATGACTCACATATACTCCAGCTTAACCTCAATTTTACAATTGCACAATTAAATCCCAAACATAGTTTATGTATTTTCTGTTAAAAGCTCATCTCACAGACAAATGTTTGAAGGGTAATATTTAGTAGGAAAGGTAGCTCGTTATACGATAATGGAAATGGATTTCACAAAGGGACTTTAGGATCTTTTTATAAATAGGGAAACTGGGAATCAGGTGATGTGCTCAAGCCTGCAACATTAACTGACGCCAATGAATGATTTAAAAACTAACCTAGAATTTTGTGCTACACCCTATGATTGATAGCTGGTACTAGACTAGTCCTCTTACACTAAATAATGATAAAGCTAGGGAAAAAAATCATATGTGCCAATTGTTTTTAGGAATCGAACTGTAGGCTGAAGAACACTTTGGTCCCTGAGAGGAGACTCAACTGAGCATCACAATAGCTCAGGTTTTCTTCCTCGGTAAGAAGGGTGGGACAGTGTTGGAGCCACAGAAAGTCATGTGAATAGAGCTCCTGGGAATTCTTGGCTGTGGACTGGGCTATGAATGCACAGAGTGAAATTATAAAAAAAGTGTTACCAGAAAGTGATTGCTACAAGGTTGAGAATAAAACAGAGATATTAGAGATCGAACATTGATGGGAGATGTTAAAACTCTGGCTTAGACAGGGTAAAGGAACTTTCTTAATACTTTGTTGTTATTGAAGGACATGATAATAGGTTTATTTATATTTTTAAATTTTATTTTTAGATAATTATTAGATATATATCAGATTAGTGATTGTCTGAAGAAGGGTAGGAGGTAGGTAGGAACTTTTGAATATAAAGAGAGAAAATAAGCTTTCTGGAATACTGAGAATATTTTATATCTTGACTTTGTGCTGGCTACATGAGTGTATGCATTTGTCAAAACTCAACGAACTGTATATTTAAAATGGGTACAATTAGCCCAGTCTAATACTATCGTCTTTAGAAAACAATGACCTCTGACCTAGCTTTTATAATTTCCAAAAGTTTAGAGTTAGAGAGATTCTTGCATATGATTACATAATAAACTTTTAATGTAAAAAGGACAACTAAATCCTTAGAGCATTAAGGGAACCACCTCTCTCTTCTGAGTTTTTAACAGAGTTGGGGCTAGAATCCATATTCCTTAATTACTGTCTAGTGTCTTCATGATATGATGTAGTCTCCCAACAAATTAGTACTGCTAAGGATATGGAATGCATTGTTATAAATGTTTCACTAAGAAAAGTATTCATATACTCAAAAGAAAATGGTTCATTGGGGTTTGGTTGATATCTTTAGCTTAAGAAAGAATAAACTGTATGTATTTTTAATCTTATTTTAAGAAAGGTGCCAATTTTGTGAAAATTAAGTAGATTCCTATGGCAAGGAAACAAATATGTCAAGAGAGTATTTTAAAAATAAAATACTGAAAACCAAATATTTTATTACTATAGCCTTGATGGAAAATTTAGAAAAGTGTTCTATTAATATATGAGGATATAAAAAACTCCATGAATATTCAAAATCCTAGGAGGAGAGCATGAATTTCATTTTATATCTCTCTAGAGCCTTAAGGCACCTCCCCTGTAACTGTTCCCTGACATTTCTTTTGTACTCATACATGTCTTAAGATCCTGGGGTTAGAGCTCAGGTAATCCAATGAAAAATGAAGAAAGGGCTTTGGAGGAATGGTGTGAGGGGGGAGATAGAGGCCTGGAGACCCGAAAGAGTTTATTTTCTTAACCCTGTTCTTACTACCTCTTTTGAAAGACTAATCTAGACTTGAAAGATCTTAAAGTATTCTATCCACTGAAGAGAATATGATGACAAAAATTTGAGCCAAAATTTAAAATAAGACTCTGTCTATGTATAATAGTATGAAGCTACATTCAGGGTAATAAAATTGTTAAAAGACAGAGGAGCTGCTCTCCTGAAAAATGGAAATATATCCCAAGGTTAAACCAAGTTTTACAACTTAATTTTTTGAAATTAACTTCCTGTAATATAGGTCAAAAGCCAAGGTATCAAAGGAAATAAATCTTAGGAGTGTATGAATGGTGACACATTGCTGGTGGGAAGTAAACAGGCACAATGACTTTGGTAAAAAGTAGTACAGTTGAAGCGGTGTTTACCCTACACCTTAAGTCATTTCTTATGTATTCTGAGAAAATAACCTCAACCTTTCCATTGTGCTATTGTTTATCAACAGAATAGACACCATTTTGCAGAAGAATATATTCAGTATAATTGAATGTGTGTTTGAAACATGAAAACCTTACATAATTCAGGTATTATTTAAAAGTTGCCTTCTCAGAAACTTTCCATGGTTACCATACTAAAATTTCAGCCAGCAATTTTATTTTTTTCCCCTATCTTATTTTCTGTGATCCCGACTGGGGAGTAAACTCCATGAGGAGCTTTTTGGTTCTTTTTGTTCTTTGTTATTTCCCTAATACTTATTAGGATTTAACACAGTATAGACACCCAGTGAAATATATAAGTAAAGAATTAGTCATAGATGGGAATGAAAACCACCAAATGAATAGTAACTATCTTTAGGAAAGAGAAGGGAAATTGATTAAACATTCACAAAGGGCTTAAAACGTATCTATTATCCTTTATTTTTAAAAAATCCAAGAAAATATAATAAAATATTAGGATCAGACAAATAAAGGGTAAGTACATGGTATTTCTTATACTTTGCTATGTGCTATAAATAGTCCTTAAAATATGTGAATTTTCAAAGGAAATAAATATGTAGAGGAAAGTAAGAGGTATAAAAAAAGGCAGAATTCCCCCCAAAATCGAATGGATGGAATGGTACAGAAATATACTATTTTATTTGGTAGGAGAATTTAGGAAAGGGACCGTCTTAGCCCTAATCTTTCCTTCCAATTTCATCCCTCATTTAAATGTATCACAAATCTCTATTTTTGTCTAGTTAAATGAGACTAGACTGTATATATTTGGTCGCAATATTTATCACCTTCCACACTCACTTTCACAAAATCATATACTACCTTGTATAATTTGGCCTAGAGTGCTTCATTTTCTCACATAGATTGCATGCAGTTTGAAGGCAGACAAACCTGCCTTTTATAATTTCATTTCCAAACTAGATTTTGTACAATGCTATAATATACCAACTGCCTAGTGAAAACCTGGTATGTGAATGGAGACATAAGGAGAAGAGGAAATTAGAAAAGAAGAAAACCTAAGCAGTACAGATTTGTTTTATTCAGCCTTGTGATTTCACATGCTGTGTATTGTGGGCTCTGCAATACATTCCCTCATAAAGTGAACATACTCAAATACAGATTCAAATTAGCTAAAGGCCCCCATGAAAGCAGAAAACCTACGCACAGGCACAAAGGAAAATATAGCAGAAAGAAAATGAATTTCACTTCAAGTGTGCAGCATTAACTCCCTAGGTGATCCACTATTTGACTCACCTTCCTGTGCCCAAGTTGAGTCATGATAAAGCACCCAAGTCTCTCCATCTCGGTCTCATAAATCCAGATCCTTATTTTTTTATTATGCCCAAGAAACACACACACCTCAAAGAAATAGAAAATGACTGAGTGGATTGAGATGGTTGCTTTTATGTTCTTTCTATAGAGATGTCACTTCATTTACAGATCATTAGAAACAATTATCACCTTCTCCCTAAAGAGAACTTTTTGCCGACTTTTTAAAATCACAACTTTGATGTTATCCTCTATTTTTGACATAATACTCAGTTTTTCACCCCATCAGCTAATTCTTTCTAAGTTATGTCCAACTCTGCATATAAAATTAATTTATGGGAATACACTTTTAAATAATTGCTGTGGTTTGAATGTGTCCCCTAAATTTCATGTGCTGGAAACTTAATCCTCAAATTTATGTGTTGATGGTATTTGGAGGTGAGGCCTTTGGGAAGTAACCAGGATTAGAGAAGGTCATCAGGGGAGAGCTTCCAGAACAAGACTGGTGGCTTTACAAGAAAAGGGCGAGAGACCTAAGCTGGCACAATCTTCCTTTCTCACCATGGGATGCCCTCCACCACATTGTGGCAAAGCAGAAGGCCTCCGCCAGATGCCAGCCCCCTGAGATTGGGCTCCCCAGCCTCTAGAAATGTAAGACGCAAATTTCTTTTCTTTAGAAATTACCCAGTCGCAGGTATTGTGTGATAACAACAGAAAACAGACTAAGATAATGATTATTTCTCATACCACCATACTCTAGAAATACATTTATTAAATTTATAGTGATTCCAAAATTACCAAACTTAGCATTCTATATTCAATCATCAACCTATGTGACCCTTTGTAACAAAACTATCTGTTTCCTATTTTAACTTTTTAAATTTCTTTCCCCCCATGAATTCCTGGAAATCATATTTTCTTGGTTTACCTCCTGTTTGTCTGAAAATACTGCTTCTGTCTCATTTATTGGCCCCTTTTTTCAACATATATTATTAATAATACATTTTAATATTCTCTGAGGTTTTGTCTTTGTCACTCTTACATTTCTTTATTTACACTCAGTGGGATCATTTCATAAAAGTTGCTTCTACCAACAAATAATTTTTTTTTTTTTTTTTTTTGTAGAGACAGGGTCTCAATATGCTGCTCAGGCTCATCTTAAATTCCTGGGCTCAAGCAATCCTCCCACTTCAGTGTCCAAAAATGCTGGGATTGTAGGTATGAGCCACTACTCCCAGCCTTACCCTCAAATCTTTATCTCTCCTTTTGTTCTCTCTCCTGAGCTCCAATCCAGTCACCATCTGAACACTCAATAAACCACATGCAACCAAAACTTAATATATCGAACATAGTTCTTATTATCTTCACGTACATTTCAATCTGATTTTCCTGTATTAATTATCTCAATTACCAGTGTCCAGACATTCAGTCAGTCATGCATGTTCATCGTTGATGCTTCTACAGTCTTCATAGACAACATTTCATCACCAAAAGTCATATATTCACCCATTAAAACGTATCTTATTTCATATTACTCTCCTCCATCCCCACCATTACTGCCTTTATTCAGATTCCCGTCATTTCTTGCCTGAATCATTCTAATTTACATTTCGGACCACTCGTCAATATTTCCCCTTTCTAGACTTTCTCCTACCTGCCCCTACCTGCTACTAGAATCGTGTTTAAAAAAAAAAAAAAAAAAACCTAATTACCGACCCTGCTTAAAGGCAAATCCAAAACTTCTCATAAAAGACTTTTCATTATCTGTCTTTAAACTATTCCTTCCAACCTCATTGTCTCTTATACCTGATACTTCAAAATATTACTTTTTATTTTTAATACCTTGACTGAACTGGTATTTTTATGATTGTGTCTTTGTATATGTTACTGCCTTATGGTCACATTTCTTCTTTTTATTATTCCACCTGGAGTCAGTAATTTATTCGTCAGTACTTAATTAAAGTGATTTTTCCTTCAATACTATATTCCTATCATCTCTAAGACTCTAATGTATGCTGTAGGCACACACACACACACACACAGACACACACACACACACACATGCACACACACTCAGGCTTACAAAGAAAGGGAGAGATTTAAAGCCCTGATTTTCCTGCTACTTACAAAGAAAACCATTTTCAAAAACAAATCTTCTACAAAAAATAGTATTGAATGGGAAATTATCAAACCACTGTTTATCAGATCTTCTCAGAAGCCTATAGAATTAAAATAGATTATCTTATATTCACTTACCTTTAAAATACAGATGCAAGACAACTAATTTTTATTACAAATTTTTCTGATAGATGGATAGAAGGATAGGTGGATAGATGGATAGATGGATGTTATATAACCTTTGAAACTCACCTTTCTAGACCCTGTTTTTCTTATCTATAAAAAGAAATGTTTGGACTGGATCTTTTAAGTTCGCTTCCACGTATACAATTTTATCTTAAATGGCTCTAAATATATCCTCATGTTTTTTCTCAGAAGAAACATATTTACATTAATTTCATAACTCAAATGATGATCATTTCATGTGTATGGATTTCATAGTCAAACATACACATCTCATATATTCTTGATATATTTTAATATTTAGCTACAACATGATTTTAAAGCTGAGTTTATAACAAGAGAGAAAATACAGACATGGAAATATGAGCAGATTGTATTTGCATCTGCAGTGAGATAAATTAAAGCCTTTTTTTTTTTTGGTATGCATACTTGTTCTAGTTTATAAAGCATGTCTTTGCCTTTGGAAATATGCTGACAAAAGGTTAAGTTAGATATTCTATTCTGTGCCACTACTTCAGTTTAGCCTATTTAGACTTTTATTAACTTCTTAAATTCCCAGCTCACCAAAGACATTGTTTTCCTAGGTTGCGAAAAAATATGTATTAGGAGGCAAAGTGGCTTAGCGTCCAGACAACCAGGTTGGAAGCCCAAAGGTTTGAACTCCTCTTTTGTCTCTGTCAAGGTGCATAATCTTGAGAGAGTTCTTTATCAGTTGGTGCCTTGTTTCCTCCTGGAAGCAAAGGGGTGAAAATAATACCGCGTCTTTTGTTTTGTCTAAAAGCTGTTGTAATTGTAAGCAAGATAACAGGTATGGAAACAAATTGACCTCTTCAGAAAAAGGACACTTATCATTTGGTAAAATATTATTTCATATTAGGGAGTACACGCATGTGTATTGCTTTTTATCATCTTTATTTCTTCAAACCTATCTGGTTGTAAGCTAAAAGATAGGGCTCTGAGAGCCAGTATCCTTGTTTGCCCTCTCCTTTCAAAGAGACAAACTGTTCCTTCCAATTGCTGTAATATATCTTTGGTGAGGAAGGCAGGGAGGGGGCACAGAAGGATAGGGGCTCAACAGAGGTTTTTTTTTTTTGTTTTAATTGTTTAATAAAAGGTAATGGATTACTAGTTCTGTTGTATAGTGACTCACACTCAAGAGAATAAGAGAGAGCAAGGAATGATCCTGTTTTGACATTGTCAGTTGAAAAAAATGCCATGCAAAGATGTTAGGCAGCAAACAAAAACCCAGAACAAAGAGATGGAGTAAGTGGAAAAGGATCTTATGGGAATTCTCATAATTACTAAATATTAAAACTCTCTTTACCTCATGCTAACTATCAAAAATGACCTCACTGTAGCAAAGAAAAGATTATCTTAGCCATTCAGGACCAAACTGGAAAAGATGTAGAGCAATTTGACATGAACAAATAAATTTCAGGATAAACAAATTTGCTTCTCTCTGGCATGAATTTAATTATGGACATCGCAGTAGGTCTTGATAAACACGCTTTGCCCTGACTAGATATCATGTTAATACAATAGCATCCACCGAGATAAAATCATATTCATCTACTTCCTGAAGCACTTCACAGTTTTTTTGAATAATAGCAGGAAGATTTAAATACCTGACTCCTGTTCACTGCTATGGTAAACACTGCACAGTATAAAACAGAAACCAAATTTTGTGAGTCAATGAAGAGCCAAGAGAAGAACACCTTTTCCCCACCCCTGCTTCTTTCCTTATTTTAAAATATCTAATTTAACTAGTTAATCATATTTACTCTCATTATTATTTAATTTTCAAAGATTCAGACAATACTCATGCTAACTTAGAGTCATCCTAAATGTGATGGGTTTTTTCTTGATTTTTATGTGAATTGCTGAACCTTAGTACTGATGTCCTCTGGATACTGATCATTATGAATTCATCTTAGTCAATAAATTGTGAAAGGTCCTAAAGCTTCTAAATTGAAATAAAGAGTCACATACATTTTGTCTAGCAGAAGATACTTTTCCTTCCAATACCAGATAAATAAACCATAAACATATGAAAACATTAGTTGTAAAAATAGAACTTCATAGTTTGAAGTATTATTATTACACAAAATAATTTCCAGTGTGAAATTCTAAAATGACTAACTCAAATTTTCTATTTTAATAAATATTTATCTTTTATAAAGTAATACACAAATAGCAAAAGAAACCTTAAGATATACCCTAAAACTGCAGTCCCCAACCTCAGGGCCACAAAGGAACCTGCTGCAGAGCTCCGCCCCCCATCACCCCACCTCCTCCCAGTCCATGGAAAAATTGTAAAATTGTCTTTCATGAAACTTAGGAAGTGAGGCCGCATAGTAGGAGGTGGGCTGTGGGAGAGCGATCGAAGCTTCATCTGTGTTTACAGCCACTCCCCCTCACTCGCATCGCTGCCTGAGCTCTACCTCCCCCCTGCTCCAGCCCATGCCCTCCTCCCCCATCCATCAAAAAATTTTCTTCCATGAAACCAGGTCCTGGTGCCAAAAAGTTTGGGGACTGCTCTCCTAAAACGTATAGTAGATCCCATTTATCCTCTAAATTTTTAATGTGCATAATCTATTGTTTATCTTATTGCGGAAGTCAGGCAGGGATGTGATTCAGAGATTCCACCATTACTATTCTGAAACTTCACAGAAGCTGATAGAGCAAGGACCATGAAGAAGTGCCTCACTCAATTTTGCATACTGAATACAGTTGGATTTGGCATTGTGGGATCTAAAAGATGTATATAAGACATAGTCACTACTTTTGGGGAAAAAAATAAAATTTGTGAATGAATAATATACTTAAGAGACTACCAGTGGGCATTTTCATGTTGATAATTCTTGGCTAAGCTCCATTACCATGTGTGTATATATGTGTGTGTGCATGTTTAGGACTTAATATCTGCTTCTAACCTCTGGTGTACTGTTTCATTTCTCATTATGATAATGTTTTTGTACTATCCTTTTGTTTCTGTGTAGAGTTCCTCTTCCAATTACCATATTATCATCAGACATACACTCCGTCTAATATTTCCACATAAAAATAACAGTATTCCATATGATATTTTTATTTAAATATATTATGTTTTTTAGAAGATTCTCTTGTTCAAATGATAGGAGTCTAGACTGTGCTTTAAATAAGAACTATGTACATATATTAGTAATTTCACCAGATACACTTTAAGGCCCCTCTCCACCCTTGGGTATTTTTAGTCTATAAAAATCTACCTATAATACTTAGATGTTTGTTCTGTATAAACTTGTGGCGCTTATATAAATGGTATCTAATTTCAGAATATATAAGGAAATAAAGCAATCACCAGAACATTTTCTTTTTATGCTTAGACAAGGATTGTGCTAATGGAGAATTTAGTAGCCTGAGGCATAGAAAAGTTACCTGTTGTAATTTTGGGCTCATTCATGTATTATTACACACAAAAAAAAGTCCTCTTAGAGGCAGGGTGTGGAGAAGGGTGTGATGTATCAGATGTATCAGCTGCAAATTTCATTTCTAAGAATGGGATGATGGCTATCACATAGTTTCATTCTTTTTCCTGGAGAAACTCTCCATTCAAAAGATTTATTAAAAAAAACTATCTTTATAATAACTACAAATCATAGCAAAAGGCCCCAAATTCTGAGGCACCTTTCCATTGTATAAAAGTAATTTCTGGGAGAGAGAAAAGATGGCTGACCAGAGACATCAGCGTCCAGATCATCTCAGAAGGAAGGAAAAGCTTTAGATGAAAAGGGGAAAAACAAACAAAAACAACAACAAAAACATAGATCAGGTATAATTTTGAGGGAAAAGTGCCAGAACCTACCAGAGATTCTACAGGAAGTAGATGCAGAGCAGAATAAGAAGGTGCAAGATACTGGCAGAGATCAACCCACGAGGGGCTTGGAGCCCGGTGAAAAGGGTAGATGGGGGTTTTGTTTTTCTTTCCCTCATATCTCTGGCAGTTAGCAGGCTCCTGAGCTGCTGGAGAGCCTTTACACCCTCATGAGCCCAAAAGTAGCTGCCGCCAGTAAACTGGGAGCTTCTTAAGGACAAAGCACCAAGTTGCCAGCCCCCTTGGAACAGACCTGGGATGGCAGGCACCATATTGCTTCTCCACCCACTGTGCACCTTTGTCCTCCCCAGGGAGCTTCAGCCCCCTCAGTTCTTACCTCTCTCACTCCCACACAAATGTTTTCCACCTCTAGCCCAGACTGTGGGAGACATCGCAGCCAGTGGGTCCCCAGGGGATCTGCATGACCCAGAGCCTGGACATTCTGGGTAGGCTGCCTTATGGAGAGAGACAGAGATGACCAGAGTGCTAGCTCTCCTCCATCCAGACTCTTTTCTTCCCCTTCCACTCCCCCTCCTGTGGCTGCCGAGACAGACAATAGAATTGAAGCTCTCAGGAGGCTGCTTCCCCTCTTTTGGGGCATCCACCACACCAAGGCTTCCACAGAGAGTGGGGCTCAAACCTTTCCTCTTAAAAACCTTCAGTGCACTAAGGGGTGCTCTCTTGGACTGTGAACTCCCTGCTCACAGGCCCTCCCCAGTGCTGCTTGCCTGGCTGCTCCATCAGAGCAGGGCACACCCTGAGGTGGTGGGACATCAAATCTGCTTGAGCACCTCATACGCAACTCCGGACCAGCATGCTTCTCCCTGGCAGGGTCAGTGATTGATCTTCGAGGACCTGGGACAGGCCCACAGGCCAGATCCCATACCCCCAGGATTTAATTGTGTTGCTCAGGGGCACAGAGGGGAGACTTGTGAAATAATCTTGGGATGCAAGAGAGCCTGCCTGGGCAGAATTGAGAGGAGAGTGCTGTGTGTGTCCCAGCTGCAGCGCACTCATGGAGCATGCCACCCCCTATATGAAAGCCGCACAACTCAGCCTGGGGCAGGATCCTGGACAGGGAGGCTCCTGCCCTGAAGTGCCACTGCTGGGGAGGTTGGCTGGTTTGGGCACCTGCCTGCCAGCAGATGACAAAGGGAAACCGTGGAACAGGGGAGTGAGAGAAGAGCAAAGCCCACTCCTAAAAGCCAGATTGTGAATTTCAGATGGCACTGCCTGCATAAGAAGACTTTCCAGGTTGGTGGGGCACTTCAGCCCCTCCCTGGTGGCTATTCCCAGCAGCCTAGGAGGGATCTTTGAGCTCTGCAGAGACAGCTACCTTACCAACATTTGTGGAGGCTGAGGGCCTGCTCACCCAACCCTGACCCACCCAGGCTCACTCCCCCACCTGCCTCTGCTGTGGCAGAGAATAAGGACTCACCTGGAGGTTTCAGGTCCTTGTCTACCACCTGGGGCATTTGAGTGCTTCTCCTGAGTGGCTGGAGCCAGACACGGGTCCCAAAAACAACACTGCAGCTGATACCTTCCAGCAAGCATCACCTACTGGCAGGGAGGTCAATTTGTACGGCACTTTATAGCATTTACGGACTCAGTTATACAGGATATAGTTGATTCTTACCCACAGGCATCACCTATTATCTCAGAGATTAAACTGGGTGTGCCAATGTAATTCACATTGTTAAGAAGACCACAGGGCTGGGGAAAGAAAAAAGATCCCAAAGACCTCCATCATTCCTCATCAAAGAGAGACAGGGAATCTGCCCACAAGCGTAGCTCATCACGGCTACAGCCTATAAACAATGAGCAACTGAGAAAACCACCACACCAAGGATATCTATAACCAAAGCATCCATCCGGAACCTAGACCCCATCAAAGCACCCACAAGCAAAGCCAAAGTTTCTTACCCAGCACATGCTACAGATACTTCCTTATGCATGAGGGGAAAAGAAAAAAAAAAAAAAGCCCCGTCTAAACAAAAGAAAATCCTAGGTGAAGTATCTCGAGAATGGAAAAACAATCACCACATGTACTTACCATTAAATTGGAACTAATCGATGAGCACACATGTGCACAGAGGGAAGTAAAACTCAGTGGAAATCAAGCAAGGGGGAGTGGGGAGGAGGGGATGGGTGAAAACCAACAGATACAATGGACACTATTTGGGTGATGGGCACACTTATAGCCATGCCTCAAGCATTACAGAAGTAATCCATGTAACCAAAACCATTTGTACACCGTTAATATTTTGAAATAAATATTAAGAAATACAAAGTAATTTCTGGCTGTATTCTGAGTGCCCTTCATTCCATAAAAATCTGGATAAATCTTTAAAAATGAAAGTAAAACTTAAAGCATACTTTCTCTCAAATCCTGTATAGAAATGCAAATAAAGTGGACGGTGCTGAAATGGGTCTTAGCTTTGTTATTCCATTATTTAATCTGCTTAGAATCTAAGCAGTTGTATGTGTGGCTTGGTGGCTTATCTGGGTAACCTTGATGAAGTCCCTGAAGTTTCCTCAACCTGTACTTCCTTATCTTTTAAATAGAAATGCTAAAGTCTTACCAATTATCACTCATTTTTGAAATGAAGTGCTAAAGTGGCTGGCACTCTATGAGCCTGTAATAGGACACCATTTTAAACCCATCATTAACATGCGTCCTTAGGGTATGCAGCCCAAGAACTAGTAGTCCTTAATTGGACTTTATTAGACTTAAGGGAATCCAGAGCTCTCTCCACAGTGAGGACAGCTCAAGTGCAAACCACGGAGTCAGAACTGTCATGGAGAGTGTCACGAGAAGGACAAAGTAACGTTCTCAGGGCTCTAGGAATAGAAGAGATTATTTTCCTGGTTTCAGTATCATCAACATGCTTTCACAAATCCATTGCCAATAATTGCATAATCAGAAGTAACTTGGGTGACCTAAAAGGACTTTCTGAACTTACGAAATAGGTTTATAAAAGCCCTTATGACACAAAAATCCCCAAAACTGTGACCCTGATAAAGGTCCAGAAAGTGACATGATTATGTTTTTTGAGTGAATGAACAAATGGGTATGATGTTCTTGAGGCTGATATTTAAAGCACAAAATTATAAATGTTATATGAATCCAGTATTTGTTTGAAGACTCTGAAAGTATACAAGAATGTGGAAAAAACAATTTTATTGGATATAAATGTTGTGGTATACACTGAAGGACTGAATGTAAGAGAAACTCTAATCAAGTATGAAGCAAATAGTCAATCTCAAAGAAACCCTATATTGAAGTTGATGAATACTTTTTGTACAAGGCAAAAAATAAATGGGAACCATAGTAATTGGACCAGGAAAATCATTTGTTAAAGATGTATGGTCACAAATTAAATGTGTGATTTTCTATCTTACTTTAGTCTATAACATGTTATTTAGATTATAAGGAATCCCACGAATACAAACATTTGCAAACATAATCCACTACAAGTATGAGATGTTTTAATGTGGCCAATTTACTCACAGTCTCTGAATTACAGACTTCTACCTTTACTTATGTCTCTTTTAAACTTTTGATTTGGTATCTCTAAAAAAAACTGCTTGTGTTTAAAGATATTTTGTTTCCTCTTCTTTCTAGGCACACTGCATTTCCCAGTTGCCATGCATCTATTAATACTTAGGTAGTTGAAATCTTCTAATTCACTTCCTACTTTTATTTATTTATTCACTTATTTTTTGTCTTTTGATTGACTAGTGGAATAGGAGTGAGAGTGACCTGGCCCTAAACTTTTCCATACAAACTCTCATGTTGTTTCTTTTCACTCACCCATGCAACTGAAAGGAAAGGACTTTCTGGCCTTCACATATGGAGGAGTCACATGACAAAATACCTCGATACCTGAATCACCACATAGAGTACCACTGCTCTGGACAGATACCAGACTAGGAACATCCACATTACGCAGCAGACCTGTAAAAATAGACTCTTTAAAAAATATATTGAGATTTTTAAATTATTTATTATAACAGTATATTCTGAATATTACTAATATTACTGCCCAAACAATTTCTCATCCCAGCTTCCCAAAGATTCTTATGGATAGTCTCATTCAGTAATCTACTCAAACTGCATATTTTGATGGTATTTTTTATTTCGTATTTCATTTATCCAGGTTCACTATTATTAATATTTCTTTCCTGGTACTTATCAGATTCATTAGTTCTTTGATTTCCCCACAAAGCACCCTAATTCAAGTTCTGAGTCCTCTTTTCTGGAGTACTCCCAACAGGATCCTAAATGAAGCCTCTGGCTACCTTCTGTCTTTTGCAAACCATACATATTATTGGGTTAATCTTTGAATCTAATTACCTGGCTTGAAAAGTTCTTAGAAATCTTGTCCCTCTTACCTCAAATATCTTCAACGTGGATGGCCTGTTGTGGTTAATAAGCCCCCTATCTGCTCCATCCTGACATCCTTTTTTATGCCTTCCTGGGTCCAGAATGACCTTTTATATTTTAATTCCAATTTATATATTTTATAGTCTATATTCTTCATATCCTATCCAATATACACACAGTGATAGATAGCCCACTTGTTATAATTTCCTCTGTCACCTGCCTTCATTTGAATTGTTCTCATACTGTTTCGTAAGTGCATTAAAACAAATTCAACCTCTCAATTCTCAATTCTCAGTGCCATCGTCATAAACAACAGTGTTATTTTCAATAAAGCATCTTAGAATTTTATTCAATAAATGATCTGATTCATCTACTTCTTAGTTATATGCAGAATTTATTATTAGGTGTCAAATGTTCAAGAGACAATCAATAAACATTTTGAAAAAAAAAGAAAGAAGGAAGGAGAGAGGAAAGTTGAAAAGCCAACTTGAGTGTGAAGAGAAGGAAAGTTAAAACTGCCTGTGTTTAATGTTTAGAACAATGGTTTACTATTCTGTTTTTGATAGAGACTTTCAAAATACAAAGTATTAATCCTATTGACGGTAAGCCCCATGAATCTGTGTTTTATAAACAATCTCTTCAGGCAATTCTGATATGCAAATAAAGTTGAACATAACTGACTCCAGAATATCCCCCAATATTCTACTAATAAAACTTTTAACTTCTTAGTAAATAACTTGAATTAGTAATATGCATACATGAAAAATAAAATGTTTGCTCCTTGCTATCTTATGACTATTAGGCTGAATTATTATGTTTCAGCATCTTTAATGATATATGTATTATAGTACAGCAAAAATGAAAAAATTAAAATCAGAGAGATATGGAATAAATTCTGACTCCACCCTGTACTGGATCAATGACTGTGGGCAAGTTACTTCATATATTTAAGTCTGTTTCTTCATATATAAATTGGGGATAATACCTAACTCCCATAATTTTTGTTAAAATTAAATGACAAAATTTAATAAAGTTCTTCATAGAGTGTCTATCTGATGTGCAGAAAAAAATGCAATAAGTATCAGTGCCCACTATCTCTGTCTTAATGTGTCAATGCAAATTTGAATGTTCTTATATTTAAAGCCAAATGAAATTTAATGTATATTATGATTGATACTTTTTCATCAAGAAAAATATAAAGTAGTTAAAATATGATTTCTCTTTACATTATTTTTGCCTTCTACCCAATGTCTTTTCATGTTTTCTCTCTCAACAAATATTTAAGAAGTGACACCTATATGCCAAACGATATAGTAGACAAGAGGAATTGTAGCTGTTATCTCTTGCTGCTTAACAAATTAACCCAAACCTGGAGGCATAAAACAATAATTTTTATATTACTGTTTCTGAGAGTCAGAAATACAACAGCAATTTTGTAGTTATGGTTTGGGTCTCTCAGGAAGTTAGCTCAAGATATTAGCTAAAGCTTCAGTCACTTTGAGACTTATCTGGACTAGATGATATATTACCAAGTCGGTTCAATTACATAGCTGTTGGCTGGGGGCTTCTTCAGTTCCTCACTGGCTGTTGGTAGGCAACCTCAGTTCCTCAAAATGTGGACTTCATAAAGTTGCTGAAATGTCTTTACAATATGCTAGGTAGCTTAACAAAGCAAGCAAAAACACTGAGGGTCAAAATTATATTAGCAAAAATATTGCCATTTATTAATAGACTGCCCCTTTTAGTCCAAGCTAACATTGTTTTCATTAATATAATGATTTTAAACTATTTGACTTTCTTGTTAACCTTAATGTGCCAAAAGTCACACCAACAAATCTCTTTGATATATGCCCTTTTTAATTTTAGACTTTTGGTAAGAGACAATTTCCTTAAACTTGTTAGGAACTCTAATTGATTTAGAGGAATTATGAAGCATACCCTCAGAATCCTTAGAAAATATTTAGGCCTTTTTTCTTTGACAAAAATGGTATTCTGAGGCATCACCTTAGATCATTACGCGGTCTTAGCAAAGATGTTTCAGTTTCAACTATATTTTCCTGACACTGCTTGTTATCTGTAAAGGCTGAGAATTTTCAAAGCAATCAAGTCCTTGTTTCTTTGTGTTTAAGAGCATGTACTTTAATTTATCTCTCTCTTCTCACATTTTAACATTAGTATCAAGGAGAAGACAAGTGGCATCTTCACCATTTCTGGAAAACTCTAGCCATATATCTCAGTTCATTAGGTACAATTTTTACTTTCCATTTTTTTTTTTTTGCATAAAATTTCTTGTTACTACATCAAAGATTCCCTTTCTTCTAGGTTCCAGTAATACTTTGATCACTTTATTTTCAGCTCTCATGCACAGCCTTCTAAATTGTCATCATTCATTTAGATAGAGCTTCTTTGAGGTTCTTAAAACCTTTACCATTTATTTATTTCAAATATATACCAGTTTTTATCCATTGTCCAAGTCCAAAGTGTGTCCTAGATTTTACAAGCCTGTCATGGCAGACTTGGTGAAACACTTACAGGTAATAAAATTTGTATTAAGTATGACTGAACTTTGGAATTTACACCTGTCATTTTCACTGCTTTTTTTGTTATAAGAGAATCATAAAGAACAATCTACACTCATGGGGAAGAGGATCTAAGCTCATTCTTTGGAGGGAGGAGTGCCAAAGCATTTGATATGTGGCTATATTATATAACACTACAGAGACCAAAAAAATGAATAAGACCTATCATTTCACTTCAAGGCTTTCATAACTAGTAAAAGAAAATATATAAATAAACCTGGTACAATATAAAATATGTTAAAAAAGATTTATGTGAAATGTGTTTTAGATACAGAGGAAGAAACAATATATTTGTGTAGTTTGGGTGAATTTGTAAACTTTAAAGGTGTGTGGCAATTCACAATTCAGTGAAGCTGGGAAATGATATTCTAAGCAGAGAGGACAGCATGAGAGAAGTCATGCATGCATGAAAAGTGTGGCCAGTTTGGGAAATAGTATTAGTAGTCCATGAGAGACAAAGAATGTAAGTAGCTAGGAGTTGCAGGATATGGTGTTGGCTGGTGTTCAGTTGTCAAGATAATTATAGACTACAATAAGAAGATTGATTTTACAAGCATGATATTTCTTCAGGGTTTCATATTTTGTTATAAAATTCATGTGGTGTTTCACGGTATTCTGTAATAAGTCAGTATTTTATTTTAAAAGTTTACCCAGTCTTAAGTAAAATTGCCATTTCTAGAAAAGGTGCTATTGTTCTGGTTTCATATACAGTACACATGTTGCTGAATAATTTCTAGCAATCCAAAATGCAGATTCAATCCATGGCATAATCAATGATGCTGAGACATAATGAGTTATTTTAAAAGGGGGTATCATAGCCAGATCTATTTGAGAAACTTAGCTCTGGGGATAATGAAGACTATCACCTGCATTTTGAGAAATTAGAAAAGACATGTTGAAGGTTATTGTAAAAGATGATTGATGTTTAAGCAGTAAACCGTGTAACTTAATAAAAGGAACAGCTTTGAGAGAGTTTACAGGATAGTGGATCTCCTTGGAATTAAATGAATTATTTATATTTCATAAAATGTTTGTTTTCAAACAACTGGCTCAGGTAACTCTTAATATGTGCACCGAATGCATTTTCCTCTGAGAGTCATTCATTCACTTCTTGGTCCATCTTGTCACAATCACCATTGGACAGAACTATATAAAACAGAGCAAATTTTACCCCAGAGATTCAACTTCACTTTTAAGTAATGACTGGCTATTTCCATCACAAGGCTGGAAGAAATCTAATTAGATAAATTTACCTAATTTATGTACTTAGTTAGCCAGGAAACCTAAAGGGTGTAATCTGTGACCTTAAAATTGTTGTGTTACAGAGACCATAAGTAGGTTCAGAGATTAGACGTTATGCCTATAGACTCCCAATCTACCAAGCTTATAATCCATAAGTAAATTTTCACAGGAAAAACATTTATGTTGCTAACACTATTTTCAAATGAAAATATAATATTTCTTCAATTAAAATCAAATTATGTATTAGTTACATATAAAACTGGCCCTCCTTCTATCCCTGTACCTTTAACTTTAGCAGTTCACTGCTGGCCTGAAAGAACTCACCTAGACAATAAAATCTATTTCCAAATCTATCCTCAAACCTACTTTCTGATGTGACAGACAAAAAAAAAACAGGGCAACTTCTGCTTAAATCTTGTTTTTTAAGAGGGTGACATAAATCATGTATACTGAGAAGATTCGGATGTTTAAATGCCTTACTTATCTTCCATTAACAGTCAATTAGCCTGAGGAGAAAACTTTTAGTAGAAGGTGTGGGAGGAATTGTCAAAATGCTTACCGGAGGCGGATCAAAAAGTAATAATGATCTCCATGCCAAGATGCCTCCTACTCCCTAAATCCCCATGAAATCTTAATAATCCCTGAGTTAAGCAGATGTGTTTCTATATGCCTGAAACAGAGAGAAGAAGAAAAAAAAAAAAAACAAAAACAAAAAACCCCAGAACTGGTAATTTGGAAAGAATTCACTTAGTGAGGAAGAACAAACATTAATATTTTCCAGTGGAAAATAACTGAAATTAAGCCAGAGAAAGGTCTTTACAATATCAATGACTTAAAATCAGGGTCGGAAAAATAGTTCTGGTCTTTTATAAGCCTTTCAGAAGGGTATACATAGTGTGCAGCCCATAAGAAAGAAGTTATGTGAACAGGTACATTGACAGTGTGACCTGGAATTCTATTTCAACACAGTTTATACCTGGCGAGCACAGAAAATGTGAATCAGAAAAAAAGAATGGGGTTTTACTGAGTGTATATATCCAATTTTTCATATAAGATAGGGTTTCCCAAACAGTAGATCAGGATATACCTGAAGCTATAGAATCCTTATACCTCACATGAACATTTGTAACCTGGCATTGCCCTCCGCCCCACCCCAGAACATTGCTTGCTAGAAGTATGGAGAGTGAAGCACATGACAGGACTTAGGAGCTCTAGTTCTGGAGAATGAAAATATTTAAATGAAAATATTCTTAAAAGTATTAACCTAGAACATGAAATACAGAAATTACTCAACAAATGTAATCTAGAGCTATTTATATTGATCTGATACTCAAAAGAGTAAAAGAGCTGAAACTCATCAGGGTCCCTCGCTTCTACAATCTACTCTGAAACTTCCTCTAACCTTCATGCTCCCTCCACTTACAGGTTCTACTCACAATAACCAACATCTTCTATCATCCTCTCCACCTCCTAGCAATGCTAAAATTAGGGTTTCCAAAAAATTAAAAACTTGATCATGCTTTACAAAGATAAATAAATCTGTCCAGTGTAGAAATATCAAAATAAATTGGCCAATTGTGAGAGACTCAAATAAGAACAACTCAATGATGTTACAACATCAAGAGAAGAAACATCAACAGAAGAATAAAGAAATTGATTGCAGATCTTTGTTATCAAAAATGTGGCCTGGGTCCAGCAACATCGGTATACCACGGGGGTTAATTAGGAATGCAAATTCCCAGGCTCTAGCCCAGACTTACTGAGTCAGAATCTACCGTTTAACAAGATCCCAGGTGATTCCTATGCACATTAATGACTAGAAAAACACGCCCTTAGGCCTGTGGTTCCCAATCCTGGAGCTAAGGCCGGCAGGACCAAGCGCAGCTCCACCAGTCCTTCCTCTGCCCTCCTCCTGAGTCTGTGGAAAAATTGTCTTCCATGAAACTTAGGAAGGGGGGGCACACAGCAGGAGGTGAGCAGTGAGTGAGCCAAAGCTTCATCTGTATTTACAGCCACTCCCCATCCCTCGCATTACTGCCAGAGCTCTGCCTCTCCACCCCCACCCTCATTTGTGGAAAAATTGTCTTCCGTGAAACCGGTCCCTGGTGCCAAAAAAGGTTGGGGACTGCTATCTTAGACAACAAAAGACAGAAATGGGAATATATTTATATTTATATATATGTTCATTTTAGCTTTTCCGACTGTTTCTTTGTTCTCCTGTGTTAGAGTATGGCAACAGTGGGGCTCCTGGCTTTGCTAAGTTTCTTTTCCTTAGAAAGCAAAGGAGAATGAGAAGCTAAGCAGATGAATTTACGGCAGAGCTATTTAGAGTTTTCTTTATTCTTTTTATTTGTAAAGTTTGTGATTGTCAAAATAAATAGTGTTTATGGTTTGAAACTTAAATATAGTCATAAATCCTCAATTTCAAACTTTAAAGCCTTATTAAATTACTTAGCATGTACTTGCTTTTCTTGTCTCCAAATAAACAAACAAAAGTACAGAAGTTAAGTTATTCTGCATTTTGGGGTAATCCATGCCACTTATTGGCATTGGTGGTTAGGGATTTCAAAAATGTACTCCATTTAGATTTTCTGGTTTTTCATGAATGAGGCATAACAAGGAGAGAGAAAGGCAGTTTTAGGGGCTGGAAAACTGGAAAGGAAAGTATAGAGATAAAATATTAACATATTAAGCAGAAGTATCCAAATTATTGATCTAAGAATTTTGCTTTTAAAAGATCTGAAATGGATTAAATAACTATTGGCATGTTTTGTAAAGGAGTTACAATATAGTGTATGAACTTAAAAATAATATAAACTATCATAGTGAATTGCATTCTCCCATTGGATTTTCTGTTTCATATATAAATTTGTCTAATTAAAGTGGAGTTATTGCTCAGATTTTCAGTGTTCTCACTTTCAATGTTGTTTTTCTTTCACCCTAATCTTACAGTGGTCACTCTGGAAGGTATGAATTAGAGTGGCAGGTTTCTCCTAACCTTTTAAGCCAAAATCTCTATGGAATCAATTGGCTAAATTTTTAGAAGAGTAAATAGCTAACATACTTCATGTCTCTTCTGTACTGTTTCTGTGTGTGCGGGGGGAGGAATAATTGTAAATTTTTAACTATTTGTGACCTTGAGACAGGACTTTACTTCTGCAAACTCAACTATTTTGTTTTTTAAATTCTTTTTCTGTTTAGCAAGTCTAAAACTACTGTCTAGTTCTGACTACACTCTTTCTGCAAATGACCCTGAAAATATTTGTGTGTCAGTATCACTTAGCATTTCCAACCACAGCCTCAGTAGCATGCTGAGTGTTGATGGGTTTTTAATACTAATGATATCAGCTTTCCCATCCTGCAGGGAATCAAAATCATATCTCTAACTCCCTTCCTGTGGCAGATTTCTTTCTTAACTAAAACGAGCAACTTATTCATGTCCGTATAGACTCCCACTTAGTTATACAGTATTTTCTTGAGAAAATATATAAGCTGAAAACCCTGCACTTTGAGCTTACTCTAATTTACATATCATTCTTTAAATGCACATCATGGAGCAAAAACAAAATGTGACAATGACACCTCAGTGTTATATAGTGGTAAAAATGATTTCTATATTCTTAAACTGTTTGCTTTATTTCTCACAACTCCTTCACTGTTTTTTATAATTGAAACACCTTCCTTAAATTTAAATTTCCTTAAATTTACTATATCCACCATTACCCTGTGTCCCCAATTTTTGGACAGATATGATCCAATATTTTTAAAGCAATGAAAACATTTATGCTATATATTTCAGCATATGCTTACTAAGAATATCATAATTATAGCATCTTGGAAGTAACAATACATGTTAACTAAAATACAATTTTAAGCTCTCCAGCTGACTGAATGAACACCTCCTGGCCCAGGAGACCCCAGAAATACCATAAAGCTGGCCATGAGAATGAGGTCAGACATGCCTCATAACAAACCCCTCTCTTCTTGGAGATATCCTTTTTAAGTCTTCGCAGGTCACAAGACAAAGCTTAAAAACCACAACTGCAAGCCATCAATTTACTCAGCTCATCACCTGAGTTTTGGTAAATGTCCACTTGTCTCTGATTAATAGATATCCTTATCTTAAATTAAAACATTCCAAGCCTTTAGAGAAAGCTTTGTTTCTTCAGCCAATTACAAATTAATGAATCTTTAAACCCACTCACAACCTGTAAACCCTCCTTTGAGATGTCCCGCCTTTTCAAGCCAAACCTATGTACACCCTCCACTTACTGACTTAGGGTCTTGCATGTAGTTCGTGTCTCCATGAACATATAAAACCAAACTATAATCCGGCTATCTTGGGCACATTTCCTCAGGATCTCTTCAGGCCATGTGCTCTGGGCTGTTCACACATGTTTAGCTCAGAATAAACTTCTTTGAATTATTTTACAGAATTTGGGTCTTTTTCTGCTAACATAGAAATCATCTTGTCAGAATCTCAAGCAGCGTTGGCCACACCAGATCAACATCCACACCAGACAAGAATCTGGCTTCTTTGATCAGGAGAAGGTGGGGTCCAAACCTCCCTGAGTATTCACTCTCTTAATGAGCAATTTCAATGCATAGAAAGTATTTCTCTATATTAATACTTTTTGTGTCTTTGCTCACTGGTTCTTACCCATTAGAACTAATCAGAATAGTATAATTTCTCTTCTGAACTACAGCTACTGAAATATATGAAACTTTGTATACGTTTCTTCCTTCTCCAGGCTTAAGATTTCTTGCTTCCTATTTGGCAGAGCCTCAGCAGACAAAATTCCTATCACATAGTAAGCAGCTAACAAATCTTTGCTGGGTAAATGACATCTTCTTCAAATGTGGTCTGGTGTATGTAGAGTGGAACAAAAATCCCCTTCATACGCTCACTATGCTTCTATTTTCTAGTTCGAGTTTTGGGTCATCTGAAAAACTGTGGATTTATCCATGCTTGATTTTACTCCAGACACTCCAAATTTATTTACATAGAGGATTCAGTATTTCGATTCATTAGCATGATTACTGAAGTGTGTCATTATCAAATTCAGTAAGCCTGCTTTTTATGCTTCATCAAAATCATGATAAAAATGTTGAAGGGGCCAACTGTAGAACAATGAGGCAATAGACACGTATCCATTACCCTCTCAGTAGTATTTGTCAAGGAGGTGAGAATTCACCTGACTTCACCTACTTGTCGAAGTTTGTTTGTTTGTTTGTTTTAATTGTGCCTCTCTATGTATTTTAGGAGGATATTTTAATTTTTTTCAAAAATTCATAACTATAATCCGAATAGAGAAATAAATAAAATTAGCTCAGCAAGGCTTATGCTTGCAGAATTAGTGCTGGTTCCTAGTGCTCTTAATATTTCTGTCTGATTACTGCAATATCTTATATCTAATAGCTCATTTTCTAAAAATTTTAATAGAGATGCTCATTATAAATACTTTATAATTCTCAGAATCCACATTTGAAAATGGATTTCGAAAACCATAACATTTTTCCATCTTAACTTTCTTGTTTCTGTCCCCATTCTGAGTCATTTCTGTAATATTTCTGACAATTGTTCTTTGATGAGAGAGAGAAAGAGAAAGAGAAAGAAATATGTGTTTTTATACTATTCTATTAGTTAATTTATGCAGACACGGTATCTATGATGAAATTAAACTTTGTATGTAGCCTCTTCATATACTCTTACTTATCTCATTTATTTTTTCTCACTAAGGAAGGATGTTCTCTGTTTATCAATTTCAAGACCATCTTCTTTGATGCAGCAAAATAAAACTGAATCTTGTTTTATTTTTTTCCATAAATATTGCCCCATTTGTAGGTCTCTCTTTTATATGATCAAAGCCAAATCCAAAAATGTATTTTATTTCTGGTACCCTTGGTTTCAGTCTAATTCTCGTTTCATTGTCAATATCCTTAGATGTTTAAAGCAGTGTTTTTTATTTGCTTGCATGTTTCTTGCTCCTCCTTTCAAACTCAGAAATGTAAAATAGGCATCTACATGGTTAAGATAATTTTTTGCTACTTTTTTCCCTATTAATATATCTTAGATCTTTTGTTATTTGATATTCTTAACTGTTTTTATAAAAATTTCCTATCTTCAATCTATTCCTTTTTATTACTTCAATCCATGGCATGATGTTCTTTTTTCTGTGAAATGCTTAACATATTTCCTGAAGTCCACACAACTGATGATGCATCTTAATTTCCTATTATATTTTTTAGTCATGATCACTTTATGCCAATAATATAGTTCCACACTAACTACCTTTTTAGTAATTTTTAATTAATAAGCCAGATCAGATCTTCAACCTTTTGATTTTTTGGTGAGGAAAATATAAGAAATATCAATTCTTTATGCTTTAATTTGATAAATTTCCAAGCAAAGCATGTATAAGATTTTCTTATTTTACATATATGTGCTCCTTCATTGCTAAAATTTAGCTAAATGATGTTTACTATCATCCAAATAATCATCGCTAAGTTCACTAATGTATTTATCTTGATTGGTGGTTATGCTACAGTAATAAATTAACCATTATATCTAAATTGCTTAAAAGCAACAACATTTTGTTCATGATATATGTTCATCTAGTCTTGGTAGTGGTGAGAGTCTTCTGTTCCACTTAGTTTTCAAGGACTCATGCTGACAGAAATTACCAGGAGTATTCAAAATTCACTGTGTGTCAGCTAGAAAATCATGTGCATCTCTTATCTTATATGTTCTGTCCCAGAAGTGCTACAGATCACTTCTGCTGATAGTCATTGCCCAGAACCAGGTAGATAGCCCTGCCTAATTGTGTTAATAAAAATTGGAATAAAACGGCATGTTTGGTGAGTAACATTATCCCTGCCTTCATTGTGGATTACTTTGCATATATATGTTTCCATATATCTGATTACTTTCATTAGAATTATTTCTTAAAAGCAACAGCCATATTCCAATTATGAGTGTCCAGTAGGAATCATGAGAAAATATTTACTTTTAATGAAAAACCAGATCCTCAGTTTATTTGCATGATCTTTGTATACAGTTATTAAAGTTCTGTATATCAATATCTCTATATCTCTGTATGTACTTTTTCTGCATTGTCTCTACAATAAATGTGTATATGATATACCTCTTTCTTTTTACAAAATCTGGTTTGTGGTTTGTTTGAGAATTTTTTCCTCTGATATCTGAATTTGAAATAATATTGATCAGATAGAAATATTTTGCTAACTACGTTCTTCTGAACACTGTAAGAACTAATGTCTTTGACAATGAAAATTTTAAAGTCCTATTTTTAGCTTATCCACAGCCATCTGTTGCCTTCTCATAAATATGTGTTCTTTCAAATTATAACTTTCAATTGGAAGTGGTAAATATTCCACATATGTTCCCAAATGCTTCTATTTATTATTCTATTTACTAATTTGCTAATTAATATCACTAGAAAGATAGTCAAGTTTTCTTCATTCATTCATTCTTCATGTATTAACTTAGTAAATGTGGCTTAGCATTAACTCTGTGCCAGACATTGTAATGGTGTAATTTAATCCTCCCCAACATATCTCTTAAAACGTAGAAATTAAGGTAAGGATGGTTGATTGAATGCACATATCTATTTTGTTATTTAATGAATTCAAAGCAAACTGACAATAATAGTCACTTTTAAAATGCATTAACCCACAAAAGTTAAAAGGAAGGGAAAAAAGACAATAGTATCATAATTGTGAAAGCTGGAAATCATTTGGATGAATGCAAATGACTAACATAGCCAAGAAATCAAAATCATAAATCCACAAAGGACAAGTCAGAACCAACGTTTCAAGTTTTTTTCTCATAGAATCATGAAAGTCACAAGGCAGTCCTGGACATGGGGGTAAAGGACAAGAAGGGTAAACTAAGGAGGACTAAATGAAAACCTTTTCAAGAATTATTCTAGTGTCCAAATCCCTTCAACAGTTTTGCCCAATAGGTAATTTCTCCTCCCCCATTTTTTAAATAACTAGGGTTTTATTCTGTGATGAAAAAGTTAAAAAAAAAAGTAATAATAAACTTTTATTACAGGTAAACTAGGTACCGTATTTTAAACGACAATAACAAAAACACCATGGAAAGCAGTATGATATTCCTCAAACAACTAAAAGTAGACCAACTATTTGATCCATCAATCCCGCTGCTGGTTATCTACCCAAAGGAAAAGAAGTCATTTTATCAAAAAGACACCTGTACCTTAATATTTATCACAGCACAATTCACAATTGCAAATATATGGAATCAACCTAAGTGCTCATCAACCGATGAGTAGATTAAAAAAGTGCGGTACCTACATACCATAGAGTATTACTCAGCCATGAAAAGGAATGAAATAATGTCATTTGCAGCAACTTGGATGGAAGTGGAGATCATTATCCTAAGTGAAGTATCTCAGGGATGGAAAAACATATGTCACATTTTTTCACTTATAAGTGGGAGTTAAATAAAGGATATGTATGGTCGGAAAGAGCAGCGATGGGCATTGGAAACTAAGAAGGGATAAAAATCTACCTATGGAGTACAATATTCACTATTCTGGTGATGGGTACATTGAAAGCCCTGACTGCAGCCTGATACAATTCATCCGCATAAGACTTGTACCCGCTAAATGTTTTGAAATTAAAAAAAGAAAGAAAAACAACGTCAACATGCATACATAAAAAAATAGTATATGTGAGATATAAAATCCCTTTACTGGGTTTCTTAGCTTACCAAAATACTCAAGCCATATTTTCACTCTCCAAGAAACATATGTGAAGAGACATTCATTAAGAGTTTCAGCAGCCTCAGGGAAGAAACAAAGAGAAAGAAAAATTAGAAAAGAAAGGAAAAGAAAAGAAAAAAGAAAAGAAAAGAAAAGAAAAGACAATCTCTATGATGGATCTTTAACTAAATATCCAGTTAGACCACCCACAGTGAAGGTCATGTTCTACACTTTTCACTCACATACTCGGTGCTGTTCATAAACTTTAGAGTCCTGCAGTCTTAAATATAAGTAAACAACAAAGGATGACTAGGAAGATTGGAAAACTAATAATATGAAAAATGCCAACCAAAACAAACCAAAGGAAAGAAAAAGAGAAAACATTTGAGAAGAGTAGTCAATACATATTGAGAAAAGAAAACAGAAATAAAATCTACCAGAAAGATAAAAAAAAGATACAAATGTGAAACAAGAAAAAGGTTTCTTGGCAAAGACATATTCAGAGAATTTAAAATGAACTTTTACTTATTTTTTTAATCTTCTTTTTTTTTTTTTAATTTCAAGGTCTTACAGGGCTACAATGTTTTTGGTTACATGGATCACTTTTGTTATGCTTGAGTCAGGGTTAAAAGTGTGCCCATCATCCACATAATGTTCATTGTACCCGTTAGGTAGGTTTTTCCTCGTCCCCTCCCCCTGCTTGATTTTCATTGATTTTACTACCCTCTATGCACACGTGAGCTCATCAGTTAGTTCCAATTTAATAGTGAGAACATGTGGTGTGTGTTTTTCCATTCTTGAGATACTTCACTTAGGATAATGGTCTCCATTTTCAAACAAATTGTTGCAAAAGGCATTAGTCATCCTTCTCCGTGACTGAGTAGTATTCCACAGTATATGTATACCACATTTTGTTAAATCCACTCATGGATTGATGGGCATTTGGGTTGATTCCGCATCTTTGCAATTGTGAGTTGTGCTGCAATAAACATTTGAAAGCAGGTGTCTTTTTGATAAAATTACTTCTTTTCTTTTGGGTAAATACCAGTAGTGGGATTGCTGTTTCTAATGGTAGATCTACTTTTAGTACTTTGAAGAATCTCTGTACTGTTTTCCATAGAGGTTGTACTAATCTGCAGTCCCTGAAACAGTGTATAAGTGTTTCTTTCTCTCTACATACATGCCAGCATCTATTGCTTTTGGACTTTTTAATAAAAACCACTCTGACAGGAGTAAAGTAATGTCTCATTATGGTTTTAATTTGCATTTCCCTGATGATTAATGACATTGAGCATTTTTTCATATGTTTATTGACCATTTGTCTAACTTCTTTTGAGAAGCTTCTCTTCATGTTTTTGTCCACCTTTTCAATGGGGCTGTTTTATTTATTCTGGCTGACTTGCTTGAGTTCTTTGTAGATTCTTGTTATTAATCCTTTATTGGGCAATACTCCTCTATGAAACTAAACATGATTTCTGAAAGAAAATATTCTCTACCTAAAATTCCATAGTGACCCAGATTATCAATTAAGTATGTTTGGAGAATAAAGAGATTTTAATATGAACAAAGTCTTAAAAATTTACCTAAATATACCTTTTGTAATAAAGAACACTGCATGAGAAACAAAAGAATCACTTGCTATAACTATATTTTAGAATACTTGTTTAGGAAAAAAATAAATATGTAATATGTATTGCCATTGTCTTTCATCCAAATTTATATCTATCTTTGAGGGTTTTATTTTTAATTTCAAGGAAAATGAAGATGAATATAGTATTAATGGCTCCTTTGCCTGTTTCTGTGTGTGTGTGTGTGTGTGTATGTGTGTGTTTCTTTTTTTGAGACAGAGTCTCACTCTGTTGTCTGGGCTAGAGTGCCGTGGTGTCAGCCTAGCTCACAGCAACCTCAAACTCCTGGGCTCAAGCAATTCTTCTGCGTCAGCCTGCCAAGTAGCTGGGACTACAGGCATGTGCCACCATGCCTGGCTAATTTTTTCTAGATATTTTTAGTTGTCCAGCTAATTTCTTTCTATTTTTTTAGTAGAGATGGGTTCTCGCTCTTGCTCAGGCTGGTCTCGAACTCCCGAGCTCAGCCTCTCAGAGTGCTAGGATTACAGGCGTGAGCCACCATGCCCGGCCTGTTTGTGTGTTTTGATTTTTCTATTTGTTATTGTAAATTTTTTCCACTTCAGTGTGTATATGTATTATATAGACAGAAAATATACATATATATGTGTATGTGTGTGTATGTATGTGTGTGTGTGTGTATACTCTCCATGGTTCTCAAAGTTCACCTAATCCCTTTTGTAGTAAAAAATAGAAAAGTTCATTAATGTTTTTATAGAAGAATGTTACTAAGTGGGTTCCAAAGTTTCTGAAAGAAATTTCACCTTTGAGTGCCTCCTAAACACTATTTAGACAATGGGGTAGAAAATAGAACAGGCTAGCAAGATGGAAGTAAAGAAATTCTGTTGGATTTCTCAATTTGTTTTTAGAAAGTGCCTAATAAGATACGATTGCAATAAAAGACTTAATTTTCCACAATATACATGATTATGAGTCTTCCTTATGTTTTCTTGTACTTGATTATAGTAATCCATGTAAAGGTAGAGAAGATTATTGAAGGAGATTTTCTTTCAACTATCTTTGGAATGTAAGACAAATGAAAGTAATGAATTTAGTTTCTTTTTCACCCTCTAATATATTGCTATGACCTGAAATGTTGCCTGACATGTAACATATATAGTTAATAAATTATGAATAAATAAAATAATGGACAGATGAATGAAAGACAAGCCATAGGAAGTGTTGTCAGGATGATGCAGAAGAGAGATTCCAGGATGATAGCTGTACTCAGGTACAGGCAGCAACTTGCCCAGGTTTCAATAAGCGAGATGATTCTAAATGATATTTTTTCATGAAGACGAAATTGGTGAAACACCTGATGCACCAGAATGTCTTATGAAATAACAGAAGTAGTAGACAAAAGTTTAGCATTAAATTAGAGACATGTACATACTAAAATGAGACAATCAAGAAAGCAAAATTAACTCCAAAAGAAAAATAAAATAGGTGAGAAAGTAAGAAAGACAAAAAACAAAAACAACAACAACAACAAAAAAAAAAAAAAACAGAGCCAAGGCCTAATTTTCCATAGTCGGAAGTCAAAAGATAATGTTTCAAAACTAAAAAACCAAGAACTAATAATAGGAGACCATTATCTAGAGACTTGAGTTGATTTTGAAAATAATCAGTTAGAAGAAATAGAAGCAATTATTGCTGAGAAAGAACTTAATTGGGGTGCTATGTTTCAAAATAAACATGTAGAAATATTTGCAACTTTTTACTGTTTGCAAACATAACTAATAAAAATAAAAACTAATAAATAAATAACAAGGGTTGATGAGTAGTCTTGTTTGCCAGGTATATATTTACCCCTTTACCTCACCCCAGGAAGTGTCTGCATCCTCTTTGAAACCAACACCACTAGTTATCTTTTCTCCTTGAGATTACCAATATAATTCTTTCAACCTTCTCATGATTGTAAAACATTGTTATTGTTCCATGATAAATTGAGGTGCTAACTCTTTTTAATACTGAAAACTTCTCATGACTTATGAGAGTGCTATACTACATCTTGACATTATTGTTTCTGTATTTTCTCATAATTTCCATCTGTCATGCTTCTGAAAATTATCATTAATGTTATTAGAATAACATTCTTTTTAGTTTTGATCCTGAATAATTTTCTATATCTAGTCTAGGAACTTTATACTCATAACCCTTTAAATTTGTTTTCTATGAAGACAAGCTTTCTTCCAAAGTCCACCTTATTGACAATGACCTCCTGCAGTAATCAAAACATGGCACCTATTTTTCAAATCATTGAAATGAATAGCTTAGTGGACGTATTTCCTGGGGTTCAAGATTTCAAATCCCCCATCCATATGTGGGCTTTCCCTGGAGGTTACATGCATGATACATTAAGAAAAATTATGTTAATTATCTTTACATTCACGTTTCTGTGTCCAAATCTGAATCTCTTCTCACGGGTTTTAATTGCTTAATTAATATTCATTTATTTCATCTTCTATCTTAAATATTTTCTAACTCCCTTTGTTCCCCGATAATTATGCAATCAATTATTAATATCCAAAAAGTGGCTATAAGAGGCACTTTTTAATCTTCACCTTTACTTGGCTTGACCTCTTGTTGGCATTTAACACTATTAATTATTCCCTTTTTCTTTAAATTCTCACTTCCTATTTCCAAAGCACTGATTCTTTTCCTGACATTCTGGCTATTTATTCTCAGTATTGTTGCTGGGCCTTTTTCTTCTTTATTTCACTCCATTTACATTAACATTTTTTTTTTCTTGAAATAATCTCACCTAGGCCCATAGGTTGAATGACCACCTACATTTTATTTATCCCTTTTAATCTCAAGACCAGGGCTCTCCCATGACCTGCAGGTGATTTGGCTGTCCTGCAGACTCTGTTCTCCACTCATCCTTTTACCCAAACTGTGCCTCTTTCTTTGCTCTCTATCCTGTTACAGAGACCCTTACAGCTGAGAGTTATTCTAGTTGGATTACTCCTTCTCACATCTCTCATTACAGGGTTACTATATCCTATTAAGACTTACTCTTGTCTTTTCTCCGTATCTTCTCCTTTCCATTTTTACAGCAGATGATTTAGGGTCAGTCTTGAGAGAGATTTGTAATTGGTATCTCAGCTCTACACCTATTAGTGGGATACTTTAATCAAATTATTTAATCTCTTTAAGTTTCAATTTCCTTATCTGTAAAATGGAGATAATAGTAACATCTAAGTCACAGAATAAAGTGTTAATAATATATGTAAAAGCTCTTAGCAATTTCCTGACACTAATGCTACTTTTATCCCCAGAAAGTTAGATGACTAGTAAAGATCTTTGTAAATGAAACAGAAGAGTATAAAGAAGGAAAAATGTTAGTGTTAGAATTGGTCGTAAACTGAGGGTTTGTAGGACATTTGATTATGTTCCTTTGTGATAAACCCTGCGACCATGATCTCTCCCTCCTCACTATGACTCTGGTCTTAATTCATCATGAGATATTTACAACTTGTTTTCCTTTCTTTGAGTAAAAATTTTCTAAAATTACTTTCTTTGTAGATAGATTACCTCTAGTAATATTTTCACATATTGCTGTAGTAACTTTTAAAATAGTTGCATTTCTACAGATTAGACTAGAAAGTGAATTCCTGTCAAACAAATCCAATTTTCTCATTGAGCTCTAATTTAATTCAGGGATTTGTTCCCACCTCGCTGATGACAATGTGCAGTGGAAGATGCCAAGACTGCAGCTTCAGCTATCATCAGCACAAATCAGAAAGAGGCAGCGATGCAAGCATCAGCTCTTCACATAACATTTTCTTTTTTTTTTCCCCAGGATGCAACAGATGTGAACAGCAGGGAAACAACTTTTATGTCTCTGGCAGAATTCCATTAATCTAACTCTTCAGAGACCACATTCCAACTTTGACACTGATTTTCTAATTCCTTTTTGGCCAGTATCTGTAATGTGTGTTGCCAAAAACTGGGTAGACAGGTATATACTCCATCAAAACATATATATATATATATATATATATATATATATATATATATATACACACACACACACACACACACACACATATATATATGATGTGGGAAGTTACACCTTAAAATTCATAGCAAAGAATTCAATTCAGCCACAGGCAAATCAACATTTATAAAAATTGTGTTGTCCTGATAATGGCTTTTTAAAAATATAAATATAAATTGTGGCTAGAAAGAACAACTTCCTTATAATTCAGTTGTACAATGCAGTTTTCAGGCTAATTATACATTGCAAAGAACGAAATGACAAGAAGCGCACACTCTAAACCTGTTCATGTACATGTCATTTTGATGTGATTTTTCCTCAGTTCAGGCTTTTTTATTGAAATTGGTTCATCTTTCCAAAAATATTAGTGGAAAGGGCTACAATTAAACTAACAAAATGGTGCTTAAAGGCTCAGTGACCTTTAGCAATCCCTAGAACATTTTAAGCTGCTCTGAAAAAAGAAAAAAAAGCAGAAATACTGAATGTTCTGCCCACACTCAGGCATATGGATCTCCTCAGTGTCTCAAAACACAGGAAATTTTCATTTTACCCCCACAGCTTCAACTAATGCATGTAATAGAAATGGATATTAGGAATTTATTCTCATTTATTGTAATATGAATGTAAGCAGAGAAAACAGTAAAAATCTGCAATGTCTGCACATATTCCTAGCACTCTTGTTTGGGAAGGAGTAAGAAATATTTATGGACATTCTTTCACAGCTGTAACGTTTAAAGGGCTACAAGTCTTTCCTCACCAAGAACTGCATATTTAAAAAAAAAAGTCCTATAAAGATTTCCATGAATTAACATTCTTAAATTTAGGGGGTGAATGTCTGTTTTTACATGGATAAAAAAAGACTTAAATGTGTGGGTTGGCTTAAGTTTTTTATTATGCATTTCTTTAAATTAAGTTATTATGTGTTTTTATTTTTTAAGAATAGATGTAGCTACCTTCAGTAGTAAATATTAGAGACAAAAACACTCTGGTATTCGAGAATCCCTGAAAACTAGTGTTTATGCCTGCAGTTCTTTGTTATTTGTTCTCAGCATACACAGAAACATGCAAAAACAGGAAGCTAGCAGGATTTGTTTTATAATCTTTTTAAAATTTTAAAAAATATTTTGGATATAGGGGATTTCATATTTTTCTAAGTAAGGAATACTTAGCCCACTCAAATAAAAGGTATTTAAATTGGCATTCTGCTTCCTCACTTACTATAAACTTTGTCGATTTCTACCTTGCCATCTTGAATCATCCAGTGGTGACTCACTTGTTTTTGTTTTTGTTTTTTTCATATCGAATTCTGGGACTATGCAATATTATCCAAAATAAATCTGCCTAATCAACTGTGCTCAGGGACAGAAGACGTGTTACTATTAAGGGAAAAAAAAATTATTGAATAAGAGGGTAAGCTTTTCCAGCTTAATTCATACAATTGATTATTTGTGTACCAATATAATTTTCTTAGTGAAGTAACCAGATCTGTGCAGAATAGGATATGAAAAGATAGAATAGGTTAGTGGGATGTTTTATAGTACTGATAAGTCTGTAACTGGAGAGAAGCAGCAATCTTGTTGAAGGAGGAGATATGTGTTATCCAGAGGGTAGAAACCCATGCTGACTGGTGACAACTTTAGAGTTGTCTGAGGATGGGTTTGGGGGTGGGCATGTCTGGAGAATTCGAATCTCAGTTTTCCATGACCTTTGACAAAGAGTAACTACATTCACTGTAAATATCAACCTTTAGGGAAAGCACCATGATATGGTATTGAAATAAAAGGACAACTTCTCAACCGTATGATTTTCACCTGTATACATATTATTGATACATTACACAGCATAGGCTTTTTACCTGGCACACGCAATACAGGTAAGAAATACAGACTTAAAACTTATCAAGAGCTAGTCTGAAAAAAAGAAAAAAAAGACTTGGAAAATATACAAAAGTATTCTCCAAAGCATCTTTTATATTTTTGTTCGCTAACTTCTTTTTCTCTTTTGCCCAACTCAACCAACAACGTAAATTCTGTGTCAGACTATAAGGTTTTCTCTCCAGTTCTTATTGCCTCCACGTAGTCAGTTACTGCAGTAGCTTTACTTCAAGCTGATAGCTTTCGTAGACAGTTATCTAAATGGGTTTACATCTTAGTTTCTGTGGTCAGACTGTAAGGTGAGTTCTCTATGATATACCAATAAAATATTAACTGAAAGGGGATGCAGGCTCAGTGTGTGATCTGGAAGTTAGCATTTACCTGTTTTCAAGGAAAATTACTTAGCCGCGCTGTCCCTGTTTTTCCCCATGTGTAAGTCACGCCCCTACTTAACAGGGGAAATGGAAATATTTGAAGATTTCCTTTAGTACAAAGCAGATTATTAAACACTCTACATTGTTTGAAGATAATGTGCGATGTAAGTTTGAAACAGAATTATATGCGTTTAATGGGCAAATAAACATATATTTGAAGAGTGTCTGAAATCAGATTTGACATTTGTAGAACTAAAGTAAACACAGGTGAAGTTTCAGTGTATTTGCCTCTAGAATGAACACATTTGATTTGATATCTCAGTAGAATTCCAGCTCTAATTTTCCACAATTCTTTGATTATGTGTTTTCAAAAATGCAAAGAAATTTATAAGCAAAGCCTAATAAGAAAAGCCTAAAATCACTATATAATTTGTAGTTAATCTTTTGAATCTAAAGTTTCAGAAGACGTAGTTCATAATTGGACATTTTAACTGTTCAGTCCATAATATTATTTTTAGCTGTGACTGACAAGAAATCGGTCTTTACTAAGTAATGGTTCTACTTATCATTTTTAGTCCAGAGCCTCACTTTCTTTATACAAATACTTGCATTGATTACTATTCAGTATTTACAGTAGAGAGCCTTCTGATCTAAACCAGTTCTATGTTTCGCTAAATAATTTACACACATTATTATGACACTCCTTTGCCAAGCTGGTTCCTTCCTCAGTAGTCTATATTTTCATGTTCTCTTGGCATTAATGCTATATTGCTTTGCTAACTTATTTTTTTTTAGTCACAATAAAATAAGTAGCTCTAGTAAAATGCATTCATAGATGGAGCTTTAAAATATCTCAAGTAACAAATCAAAAGTAATACAAATAGACTCACTCATTTGAGAGAAAAGAAGAAAATAATAAAAAAAACCTTCTTATTTCTATACTACGCTGTGTTGGTTGGTCACTACTTCTTCCTCTGTTCAATGAATTTAAAAGAATCAGATTTGGCAAGGATATTATTTGTGCAGACTTTATTTCTTTCATATAAATGAAAACCTATGATAAGAAAAATATTGTAAAAACTAGAAATATACTAAGAATAATTTAAAATATAAAAATCAAGTATAGCCAGAATAATTGTAAAACTATGGGATATTCCTTGAGCTGGGACTCCTTTGAATACAGGAATGGACAAAATAGTAATAGAATTATTCCTTCCTGAGAGATGAATTTCTAGTAATGTAAAAGTGTAATAACAAAATCTACAATGAGTGTTTATATAACTAATCATAATTGCATCTCTCTAGGAATGAAGGAGGCATCTTCAGCAAAAATCTACATTAAAAAGTACTAGAATTGAAATCATTTTCAGGTGGTATCACCACACTTAAATCAAAATTTAGTGGCAGGTCAGATAAAGTTATATAGCTAATGAGAAATGCTCCTCAGAGAGTTATGACAATTTTCATAGCTCCTTGAAATAACTAGAAACACTATTATATCATACAATAGGTAAAATTCAAGATAATTCAATTGCAAAGGGCAAGAATTGACAAACAAAATTAGGATTAAGAAAGTATCACGAAAATCTCATTTTGAAGCATATATTGGGCTGGAAAAGTTATTTTTTGTATCTGTTTTTCCTGAGTTCTTCAGTCTAAAATATATGTTATTTCTCATATATCTCAGGAGTAGACTTTGGCCTTGGCTCTGTGCCTCAGCTGAATACTGCAATGAGAGTTATTAGAGGATTCGAAGATGGTGTGGATGACTGATGAGGCAATTTACCCTTTCTATATCCACAAAAGCTTTCTTGAATCTAACCTTCTATCCTGAAAAGAAAGGCAGCAAAATCTCTGAAATGTGACATTTTCCAAATAGAACAATCTGTGAAACCAAATTACCATCTTACTCACTCATTCTTTCTCTCTTTTTACCACTCTCTCCTTTGCAGTCAATAAAACCAGAGGTTTTGTTATAGTCTCCGCAGAGCAGCCTGTTGGTAATTGTATTCATTCTCTATTAATGTTTGATGAGGCAGATTCCTTCAAATTTTTATCCAATCTATACACAAACCAGTTGCATTTGATCTACACTAAATTATAAAATTCTGTACTGTGCTAAATTTCAGAGGGAAATGAAGCAGCAAAAGAAAATAGTTTGTGGTTGAAGAGTTTGCAGAGTGAATATAATTTGCCCCAAGTGAAACTAGAATGAATATCCATGAGACACTTATCAGACTTTCGTTTTAGCTCAGCTCCTGACAAATGCAGATAGTATAGTGTGAACACGTTTATTTTTCATGTGACCTGGTCAGATACTTGGTACTGGCAGTAGCTGACATTTCTTAGGGAAAAATCTAACAACTTAACTTTAATTGAGTGCACTGCAAGATAGCCACCAACACGATTTTATTTTTGAAAGATTTCCCAGGATGGGAGAAATGTTCATAGACCTGACAAGCATAGTGATTGCTTGTCCTCTGGGTAATAAAACCAGCTTCGTTTCTCTTGCTTTTGCCTGTAGTTTCTAAATGCAAAAGAAAAGCAATTATCACATGAAATATATGTCTAAGGTACCCTTCCTGCATTAGTCAGAAAGCATCTATCTCCCATTCAGTTCAGGATCTTTTGGAAAGAAAGAAAAATTCCAGGCTATGTAAGATATGTGCCCAAAATATTTTTGAGCCTGGAAATATTTCTTTTTAGTCTATTTAACTGACTCTAATCTAGACAGAAGTCAATTTTTTTTTCTAATTATATCAAGAGAGTTTCTAAGGTTGTTATTTTAAAGGAAAAAAGGCTTAGAGACAAGAAACATTCTCACAGTCACCTTATAACAGCTATTTGTTTCATATTTTGAAATTAAGACAAGTATTTGAAACTGGTAATTAACTGATTTGAAAATTATATAAAAATTCTTAGACATTTGTTTAAAAAAATAGTATGTATTACTTACAGATAATTCATAGATATTTTCTCTTTGCTTCAAGCAGGATATTTAACTTAGTATACTACTGTTTTCTAAATAACAGCCATAAACAATAAAAAAATGAAAAAAAATACTACCTAGGTTTTGTATATTTCTATATTAAATTTCAGACTGAAAATAAAAGAAATACCACAAATATTTTCGGAGGTATTATTGAGTTTCATCAGTTAGTAAAATACTTGGTTTCAACTTTGGCATAATCTACCAATAACTTCATTTTTCACTCATATTTTGATGGCCAACTTATTGGGACCTGGTATACATTTTGAATCTCCAGCACCAAACATGGGACCAAATAAAACAGAATTCTTAGCAAGCATATGTTTAACAAAAAAATAAAAAGGGTAATTAATTTTTAAAGTGTTCACTCAACATTTTCCCCAAATATCTGCACACACTCAAATACACACCTGCACATACATCGGGAAGTATGTGAAATGCAGAAAACACAATACTGAATGAGGTAGACATTATCTTTGGTGTTGAGGAAATTATATTCCAATGAAGATGGAAAATTATAAGCAAATACATTTTTAAAAGACAAAAAAATCATAGCTTCTGGTAAGTTCAATAAAAGCAGTAAATGGGAGTTGTGAGCTGATTAGAAACTTCGATTAGAGTTCGGGAAAGCCTTCCTGAGTAAATGACGTCTAAGCTGAGATCTCAGGGACAAGAAGGAGACAGCCATTCTACGACCTGACAGAAAGAAAAGAATGAAGGAAAGGAAGCAAGGAAGGAAGGAAAAATAGACAGAAAGAAAGAAAGAAAGAAAAGAAAGAAAGGAGGAAGGAAGGAAGGAAGGAAGGAAGGAAGGAAGGAAGGAAGGAAGGAAGGAAAGAAGGAAGGAAGGAAGGAAGGAAAGAAAGAAAGAAAAGACAAGAAAAAGAAAAAGAAAAAGAAAAGACAGAGACAAGACATTCTGAACGTGGAGCTGGATGATAACTTGGAGCTCAGTCAAGAACAGGGATCTCATTCATTTGGCTCTGTGGTCTTTAAGGCCCGTAGCATGTTTAACATCATCCATCAACAATGGATCAATAAAGATTTTGTGAATATATGGTTGAATTAAGTACTATATAATATTTTATCAATCATTTTGGCAAGCATGTTTAATTCTTGATCCACAAATATAGAAGACATCAGTAAAGGAAGAATCAGAATAAACAGAAGAAACAGTTCTCAACTGTGTCTATCAAAGTTTCCACATCGTCTATTTACCAGGATGACCAAATCTGGTTTATGACTGTGGTAGAGCAATTAACATTTTTTAAAAATGTGGCTGAGCTATTTCTATGTAAGCTAAAATTTATCCCTAATGGTTTATTTTACTAAATGCAGATGTGATGACTTTCCAAAAAATATTAACACTAAGAAAATGTGACTTTTATATAAAAATAGATCACACATCTTGAGTTTACTCTTTTGATTGCTCTTTCCCTTGATTCATCATCTTTGAATGATATTTTGATTCTATTATCATTCCCTTCTTAGTACAGTTTTATGCATATACCTTATCTTTCATTAATGAAGGAATAAATATATTGAGGAAGAAAATGAATAACTTTATGTATGATTGAATGTATACAATGAACATTTGGGGATCACATGAGTTATGTGAGAGATGAACTTCAAGAAAAACAGAGTTGGAATTTCACTAAGCAATTCTTACAAATTGGATATAGCTAAATTCAATTAAATTTGTGATAGTTAACAGACACTCTTAGAAGTGCATATTAAAATTGCTATTGGAAATCAGAAGGTCAAAGGATCAGAAAAGATTCATAATTATTCTCCAGTATAAGCTCAACACATACTCTCAAGAACCATAAATTTTACAAGTTCCTGAAATCCTGAGAAAAATGAGGGAGAATATTAATAATCACTTTAAGAATGGCAAAATAATTTTGAGTACTTGAGGATGACTATGAATTGTTTAAACAGCAAACTGATTATAAGATTGTCTTCATGATTATAATAACTGAGAACAGCCTGAGAATAATTTGGTTTGTAAATATTTTTTTTTTTACTTGAAGACAGAGTCTCACTTTGTTGCCCAGGCTAGTGTGCGGTGGCATCTCCATAGCACAGGGCAACTTCAAGCTCCTAGACTCAAGCAACTCTGCTACTTCAACCTCCTGAGTAGCTGGGATTACAAGTGTGTGCCACTACACTCAGACAATTTTTGTTTTTCCTGTTTTTTGTAGAGATGGAGTCTCGCTCTTGCTCAGGCTGGTCTCGAACTCCTGGCCTCAAGCAGAGTGATAGGATTAGAGGGGAGAGCCACCTGTGCCAGCCATAGTTTGTGAATTTGAAAGCCAAATATATATATCATGAATTTATATATGTAATTGCTTTTATTCATATAAATACTGAAATATAGGTATCTTTAGCCCCATTTTTATAGAGGACCAAATCAATAGTAGTAGCATTATTATTGCTTGAAAATTTACCCCCACATCCTCAAAGGCCTGCAAAAGTAAAAATTACCCATTGTAAATAAAAGAAGTAAAGGAAATTTGCCCTAATGCTTTTTTCACCGAAGGAATTATTTCTAAGTTACTAATATACCTTACTCCATTTTTCTCTCTAGGCCTGAAAAATTTATATTTCTTGTACATTTATAAATCAATTTACATATACACATATTTATATATATACACATAAACTTTTTCAAAGTTTTTTAACAAAATAGACTCAAACCATACATATTCCTTAATGGTTTTTTAAAGTTAAAAACTTTTCATGTACATTTTCCAGATTAATATGCATACATAAATTCATTCCTTTTAATTAATACAGCATATTGCATGGGTGGACCCTACTATATTCAGCCATTATTTTACTGAAGTCAATTTAGGCAAGTTCCAATTTTTATTTAAAATTCTACTGCAATGATGTGACATTTTTAAATATTGTGATTTTCATGCTATTATTTTGTAGAATACTTTATTAGTATTATTGGGTCATAAAATTTGGGAACTGCCCTTTAAAATATTATTCCAATATACATTCCTATCAAAACTATAATGGAGTACCTATTTCTCCCCACCCTTTCCAAAAATATATATCCTTAAACTCTTCTTTGTTATTTTGCCGATATGTTAGACAAAAAATTGGCAACTAATCATTTCTTTTATTTAGTTTTCAGAGAGACAATTTATATTATCTGAAGTTAACAGGTGCTATGTGAATCTCAGTCCGTAGGTCCATGTTCTATGCATGAACATAGAAATGAAGCAATGGGGTTTGTCGTAACGAGATGGCTTTTGACTGGTATTTCACCAACAGTTAGTATGATTTTAAAACAGTGGTGAATAACAAAAACAACAATAGTTTATTTGTCTTTTTCTATCTCGGGACATTTTAGGATCATTTCCATTTACTATCCTTTGAGAGGGTTAGATCTAAGAGGGTTAGATCCTAACACACCAATATATGTGGATTTAATCTTACTTACCTCTTCTATACCACAAACATTGTTATTAGTATTTACCATTGAGATCTTTACAATTTAATGAAGAGAGCAAGAGTCTCATATGTAAAACATAAACTTTGAAAAATTTAAACCACTGTGTTTGACATTATATAAAGTATGTAGATATGAGAGAAGTAAAATAGGAGAAAGTTTGATGAGTTGTAAAGCCCTAAGTTAACAGGGAAGCTAAGGATTCGTTTTTGTTTTTAAATTACAGAAAACACCTTGAGATCTTCATGATTATCCCTGTTATCATAGATGGCATTATTGGAAGTAAGAAAACCCTGCAATCATCAGCAAATAAGCTAACCTCATTGTAGTTAGTAAATTAGGAAAGATAAGGAAGCAAAGTTTGCCACCAAATAGAAACTGATAAAGAAAGCAATCACTTTTCTTCAACATTGGTCACCGACAAAGAGTACAAAACATTAAAGATATGCACAGCTTTGAAAATGCAGCTGTACTTACCATGCCTGTCTGTCTCAGTTGTTCTGCTGGCAGAATTTGACCTTAAGAAATACCTTTTAGAGATTATAATAATGATTTATATACAATTAAAAATCAGAAAACAACTTACAAGTTTCACAGAAATACTTTGTATTTCAGCAAATTAAGGTTATTTTCAAATACAATGCTATCTAATATATATTACAGACAAAATGTATGTATCTTCTTTAATATACTTCAATTATCCAAGTTGCATATTTGATGAGCAATACAAAATCTCAAAACCTAAAGCATGTGCAGTATGTCTAAACATGGACATAAACATACATCCAGTTTTAGCCATTGGATCTCTCATTATCTTGATCCCAAATATATACTCATGAACCAACCAAGTTTATGTAGGGAGTGAATTATTATTTAGCTTTATTTCAAAATTGAAGTCTCCTTACTGCTAATCAGAACCTGAATTTATGGTCTGGGCACACAGCAATTGAAAAAATTTCCTTCTGGTGTCCTAAGTTCTTGTGCCTGCATATTTGACTTAATAACCTAGCAAATGCTCTACCAAGTCTTTCTGGAGTTAAGCAGTTGTCCTCTGGACAAGTCTACTTCAAGAATCGGAGTCCTTCATTTGAATCCCAAGTCTATGGCCAAAACTTGCTGTCCCTGAGTCTTCTTAATTGGTGAATATCACTTGCTATGAGATTCTTACTTCCCTCTTACTGACTTGTCACTAATAGCTAAGATAAAAAAGTAAAATCATATGGACTTTTGAGCACTTTAAAGTTATGCAATTTAATTAACCAGAGATTACTTTATTTCCTAAATTCACACTCTTACACTATCAATACAAGTCTTTCTGTTCTAAGTATGTGGAGAGAGAGATTATTTTAAAAGGAGGTACAACTTAAAATTTGAAGTAATGAATGAATGCTTTGTTTCAATTTTCCAAAGCACAGTCACTTAATAAGAGACTTCAACCAATCACAGCCGCTATACAAATTGATGAGACTCTTTTGGACAGTTCTGCCTCATGGTTTATATGGAGATCATAAAGCTATGGAACCATGGAAATGTCTTGATGGTCAGCTCTAAGACAAAATGTTCAACATTTCTCTCATTTTGGCATCCATTTGCCCTTGGTACATTGTTGTTGGGAAATTTTCATGTAAAATCTGTTGTACTACTCATCTGTAGAACCAGAAAGACACTTGTCTGGAAAGATATAGGATTAAATGTCAAGCTAATAATACAACAGTATAAACTTTGTTGTTGGACTTAAACCCAGCACAAACATGAAAGGTAAGATAGAGAAGATGGTGTGTGTAGGGAAGGGATAGTGAATTGGCATTCACAGATGACTAGCCAAGAAATCAGGTAAGAACCAAGAAGTGTGATGCAGGTTTATTTTAGCACTGTCTCTGGTCCTTAAACCTATCTCTTCCAAAAATGAGCAGGAGTATGCTTAAAAATGTAAGATGACTTCATATAAAGAACATGTTCCAAACTTGCATAACAAAAAGCACATAAAATAATAAGTGCCTATATAGACCATTCCACTTTTCCCAAAGTATTTCATTTCAAATGGCTAGTGTAAGTACATCCCTTGTCTTCAATACTACTTCATTTATTGTAGGCAGTCTATCAACTGTCAGATATTTCAGAAATAGTGCTAATAAGGGCAAACACTAGAAAATCTTTAAAGCTTAACGAGAGGAAAACTTTACAGAGTGTGAAAAAATCGTATTGCATTCATATCTTGATTTTTCCCTTGGTGATTTTTATGTTAGAATGACTGCTGTGATTTTAATACTAACCCATTCAGTACATCCAGACCTAGGAGAGACAGTGATTAGAATTTTAAAGAAATATACAAGAGTCTTTATTAGAAAGATTTAAGATTGTCAGGAAATTTCAAGTTGCAGCTGGTTCACTCTCCAAAGGTTTGTAGTCAATGTATCACTTTATTAAAATATAATTGACTGAAGGTAGATATGTAAAAATAAATAATTCATTATTTTTACATTATGCTATTCTTGACATTGGGCAATAAATAGACACAAAGATTAATTTTTCAACTTCATAAATAGTCTCCAACAAAATTCCTATATAACAGGTGGGATAGGAGGAAATTGAACACAAAGGTTTTGCTTATGTGTTTTTAATCATGTGCTAAATATTTCAGAGAACATCCCCAATAAAGGATGCTCCTAAGGGGTAAATTTCTTGATTAAAGAGAGAAATTTAAAATAAATCTCATTGATCATTATTCAATGAGTCAATTAAAATAACATTTTATAGGTCTGTGAATGTAGATGCACACATATCCAAAATATATTTTTGAGAGCTTGTTGTCTTAGTCCATTCAGGCTGCTATAATAAAATCCCATAAATTGGGTGACTTTTAAACAACAGAAACTTATTTCTCACAGTTTGTAAAGTTAAGGAGTCCTAGATCAAGGTGCCAGCAGATTTGGTACCTGGTAAAGGCCCACTTTTGGGCTCATAGATGGCATCTTCTTGCTGTGTCCTCACATGACCGAAGGGACAAGCCAGCTTTCTGTGGCATCCTTCATAAGGGCACTAATCCCAATCGTAAGAGCTTCACCTTAATGACCTAATCACCTCCCAAAGTCCTCACCTCCTAATGCTATCACATCAGGGATCAGGGTTTCAACAAAAGGAATTTGGGGGGTATACAAACATTCAGAACACAGCATGTGCGATGCAAAGAGGTGCTTGTGGAAGAGAGAAATGGTGAATAGATTTGCATGCAAAATTTGCCTCTGCCTTTCAGGAATTTATATTCTAATAAGTTTCAGAATAGTCCCAGTTCTTAAAAAATGTATAATCTAATTAGAGTATTAAGCTTAACATAAATGAATAAAACTACAGAAAAGAACAACAAGTTAGTGTAGTGTAGTGGAAAGTATAGGTGCTGTAGAAATTCAAAGATTGGCTTGCTGTTAAGAGGAGGCTTCACGGAGAAGGTGAGATTCAGTTGGTTTGTAGAATGTTTAAGATATGAAAAGGCTGCTGTCAATAGCAAGAATCTTTCTTCAGAATGGGCAGTAGCTGTAACAGTACATAAACCAAAACTCATAAATGGACATGAAGGACTTCCAGTGTCATAATTGAAAGATGAGTTAGTGGAGCTAGTAGGAAATAGGAAGGAAATAAAGCTGAATTAATAGAGCATGTATCATTTTATTTTTGTGTTCAGATGCATGTAACAGAGGCTCAACTGCAGTGGCATAACCAAAGAACAGATTATTTTTCTGACAAAATAAGGGTTCTGGAGGTGGACAGCTCAGGATGACATGGCAGTGCAAAGACAGCATTAGATCCTGGATCCTGCTCTCTTTCTGCTCTGCCAGACTCACCATCTGTAGCACTGCTCGTTATAGCACAGACACAGTTCCTGCACTGCAAGCAAAGTATCTTTTGTTCTAGGCAGAGGAAGGGCAAAGAGAAACTTAAGATTTCCAGAAAGAGCCATCCAATAAAGTCATCTCTCTCTCACTAACCAAAATCATGTCTTATGGTCACATTCACACACAAGGGACCTGGGAAAACATATTTATTTTAGTTTATCTTCGGCCACATTGGCATACTTACACATCAGAGAAGAAGGAAAAAAGAGAAAGCGTATATTGAAAAAACAACTTGCAGTATCTGCTTAAAGTAAGTCAAAAAAACGTTTGAATATAAAAAAAAAACAGATGCAATGTGGTAGGTAGTAATGGACTATGACAAATTCCTAAACAAGGCAATTTTGAAGGGAAGTAGTATGTCATTAACTGGGTTTGGCAGCACTGGATATGGAATAGAGAGAGGCACTCATGGAAGGAGGAAGAGGAATGACTGACAACAATGCTGCAGTCTTATGTATAATGTAAGAGAGCCTATTCTGGTATCTGACCATAGAAATAGGAAAATAATAGTGCAAATATTTCCATGGAAGTAGCAACTGAACACAATGCCATTTTTACAGAGGTGTTGAAACATGAGGAAAATAAGGATTATGCATTTTCCAGTCCACAAAAGTTTTTAAAAGTACTTAAAAAACCAGTTTTCAAATAAGAAAACTAAAACACAGGAATGATCAGAGAGGTGTTCAAGGCAACAAAGCATCAGTGACAGCCCTAATCAAACTACATGCATATAAACATATGTCTGTATATTTTAATAAGAATTTATATTTTACAAATTTAGTAAGAATAGTCACATTCTTTGGAGTTGCATAAAGATAGGAATTTAGGTGTAGTAAATTTCAGTAAAAAAGATAAGCTATGTAGGCTCCTTGTAAAAGATTAGAAAATGAAGAGAATCACTACGTACTGATATAGATCTGAGAAGTTTTTATTTGCATGTTTGTAGTGGTAAAGCTGCTATAAGCACATAAATTGTTGCAGAAGAGGTATTTAAAAAGTTGCGGTGCTGGATCTTTGATTAAAAGCCATTAACACTGTTTTAAAAAAAATTCAGCATATTACAGGGGTACAAATGTTTAGGTTACATATATTGCCTTTGCCCCACCTGAGTCAGAGCTTCAAGCATGTCCATCCCCCAGATGGTGCACACCACACCCATTACATGTGAATATACCCATCCCCTCCTCCCTCTCCCACCTGCTGATGCCCGATGAATGTTATTTAAGTGTTGGTCTTAAGTGAACTTAAGTGTCAGTCAGTTAATAACAATTTGATGGTGAGTACATGTGGTGCTTGTTTTGCCTTTCTTGGGATACTTCACTTACTAGCATGGGCTCCAGCTCTATCCAGGAGAATACAAGAGGTGCTAGATCATCATTGTTTTTTGTGGCTGAGTAGACCTCCATGGTATAGATATACCACATTTTATTAATCCACTCATAGATTGATGAGTACTTGGGTTGTTTCCACATCTTTGCAGTTGTGAATTGTGCTGCTATAAACATTCGCGTGCATATGTCTTGTTTACAGAATGTCTTTTTTTCTTTGGGTAGATGTCCAGTAATGGGATTGATGGATCAAATGGTCATTTTACCTTCAGCTCTTTGAGGTATCTCTGTATTACTTTCCACAGAGGTTGTATTAGTTTGCAGTCCCATGGCAGTGTATGAGCCTTTCTGTCTCTCTGCACCCATGCCAGCATTTGTTGTTTTGGGACTTTTTGATAAAGTCCCTTCTCACCGGAGATAAGTGATATCTCATTGTTGTTTTAATTTGCATTTCCCTGATGATTAGAGATGTTGAGCATTTTTTCATATTTGTGGGCCTTTGTTTGTAGCCTATCTTCTTTTGAAAAATTTCTGTTCATGTCCTTTACCCACTTTTTAATGGGGTCATTTAATTTTTTCTTGCTGATTTTCCTGAGTTCTATATAGATTCTAGTGGCCAGCCCTTTATCAAATTTGTAGCATGCAAATATTTTCTCCCATTCTGTGGGTTGTCTCTTTGCTCTCATGATAGTTTTCTTGGCTGTGCAGAAGCTTTTTAATTTGATCAGGCACCTTTTATTTATTTTTGTTGTTGCTGTGATTGCCTTTGATGTCTTCTTCATAAATTCTTTGCCCAGGCCAATGTCTGTAAGAGTTTTTCCAACATTTTCTTCTAGAATTCTTATAGTTTCATGCTTTAGGTTTAAGTCTATTATCCATTGTGAGTTGATTTTTATGGGAAGTGAAAGGTGCAGATCCTGTTTCTGTCTTCTGCTTGTGTCTATCCAATTTTCCCAGCACCATTTATTGACTAAGGATTCTTTTCCCCAGTGCATGTTTTTGTCTGCTTTGTCAAAGACTAGATGGCTATATGAGGATGGTTTAATATCTGGGTTCTCAGTTCTTTTTCATTGATGTGTCTCTGTTCTTATTCCAGTACCATGCTGTTTTAGTTACTATAGCCTTGTAGGACAGCTTGAAGTCAGGTAAACTGATGCCTCCCAATTTGTTCTTTTTGCTTAAGATTGCTTTGCTATATGGAGTCTTCTCTGGTTCCATACAAAGCACAGAATTATTTTTTCTAGATCTGTAAAAAATGATGTTGATATTTTAATAGGGATTGCATTGAATCTGTAGATCACTTTGGGTTGTATAGACATTTTAACAACGTTGATTCTGCTCAACATATGAACATGGTGTGGTTTTCCACCTGTTTATGTCCTCTACTATTTCCTTCCTCCATGTTTCATAGTTTTTCCTGTAGAGGTCTTTTACCTCCTTAGTTAAATATATTCCTAGGTATTTTATTTTCTTCCTCGCTATTGTGAAGGGTATTGAGTCTTTGATTTGGTTCTCAGTTTGACTGTTGTCAGTGTATAGGAATGCTACTGATTTCCATACATTGATTTTGTAACCTGAGATTTTACTGAATTTGTTTATCAATTCCAGTAGTCTCATGGCAGAATCTTTGGGGTTTTCTAGATATAAGATCATATCATCAGCAAAGAGTAATAGTTTGACTTCTCTGTCCTCATTTGTATGCCCTTGATTTCCTTCTCTTGCCTGATTGCTTTGCCTAGGAATTCCAGCACTAAGTTGAATAGAAGTGGTGATAGAGGGCAAGCTTGTCTGGTTCCAGTTCTAAGTGGGAATACTTTCAATTTTTCCCCATTCAGTATGATGTTGGCTGTGGGTTTGTCATATATTGTTATAGTATTTATTTACCAAAATTTCACCTGCATTTACCAGCTCTACAGTGCTCTTCCCAGATCTAAAGCTCTCCAGACCCATTTACTCCAAAGAGAGAAGACATTTCACAGATGATATATCTCGGTTGCTGTCTAGGTTTTTCTGCTACAGAATCTAACATAGAAAAGGACCACTGATTTCCCATCATCCCTAAATGTCTGTGCCCACCTCATACTCATGAAAACTGACCTCTGCTATACCCCATTTCTTAGGCCCTTGCTTTCTCCTTGAGAATGACTCAATTTGAGTTAACATGTAAAATTTCAGTAATGATTCAATATATTATCTCCTCCTAGATAATATTTTACCTTTAATCATGTATTTTACTGGAATAAGTAAAATTAGGTTTCAGACTTAATATTATTAATAAGAGGAAGGCAGTGATTGCACATCTCTTCAGGTGCAATCACACATCATTCATTTATGCAATAAAAAATATTCCTAGATTATCTACTACATGACAGACATCAATTCCAAGAAACATAGATAAGGTCCCTGCACTCGTGGAACTTAAAGTGTGGTGGGAAACTAAATGCTAACCACACAAAGAAACACAAAAATTCTGAACTGTGATTCACTCTATAAATATAGAGTACAGGCTTCTGTAAATAATCTGAAAGGTAAAACTTTGAGTGAACAGAAGAACAGAACGAGATTTACTCATAATTCTTGTGCTTTCAATACAATTATCTTTTTTTTTTCTTTTACCAGAACCTCCAATTAATCTTCACATCCGATCTTTCCTACTTCCGTCTCTGGCACTGAATATTACCAAACGATGTTTCCTTGAAATGTATCAGTCATTAAAAAGACTATGTATGGATTGAAGCCAATGGAATTTAGAGAGAGTGAAGAAATAATAAAACTAGGAAGTATTTTTAAAGTACATGGTGGAAATAATTATACTGGCATTCATAGAGTATATTTTAGGTCACAGCCGAAACTTTTTCTGGAGCATAAACTAATTTCTCCACATGTTCAGTAATGATGACAATCATGTTTAGAAAACCATGTATTTTTATAGTTTCTAATTTTAACTGGTTTTGGAGAAGTAACAAGGGACTATGCACAAGGCACAAAAGTGATTAAGGTGTTGGGAAATAGTTCATTTAAGTAACTATAAGATTGAATAATTTGGCTTGAAGAAGAGAAAATGTAGTAAATTTAGTAGTGCCTTATTAATATTAATAGTCTCCAAATGTCTGAGAAAGAAATGGTGACCAGATGTTCTCAATCTTGATGGTGGAAAGAATAAGATTAAGCCAGAGAGATCAAGGATAGACCTAACTTTCCAAGGATAAGAGAAGATAAGCATAACAGCAGACCACCAAAGGAAATTATGAAGTCTCTGCCATTTGCCTGATATTGTTTAGTTACAAATCTGTTAAACGCCCCCTCCTGCCTTATATCTCTCTGATTATTTACATACAATATTAGGAACAAGATTTCTTGGGAGGAAATTAACTAGAAATCAAACTATATTAAGATTTTAAATAGTCAGAGGAGGAAGAATAGCACCAGATTTCAAAACAATGACTTCATACTTTGTCCTCAGGAAACAGAATAAGAGTTGCATTCAAAATTGGCTGAGTATGTGTCTGAAAATTTCATTTCTTTACTGTAGAATGCAAGATTACTTGGATGTTAACTCCTTTTCTAGCCAACAATATGGAATAAATTTGATTGATGAATTCTGTATATCTGAGCAATTCTTCAACAATCTCAGATCTCAACAATACATAACATATGCTCTTCAAGTTGTATCATTTGCCGAAAAAACCCAGGTAGCACAAAACTTAGTTTATTTCTCATTCTTTGTAAGTTGGTAGTTAAGAATTGAAGTAAATGTGGGTAAATAAGGCCACAAACAATTCGGGTACAATATATGGAAATTAAACATCATCGTTTTATGATAAGAGCAATAATAGCAATAATATTTACTGTACCAGGAAATGGGACACAATTGTACATTATTTTAATTAATCTTCTAAACAGTCCTATAAGTTCAGTATTTCTATTATCTCTAATTTATAGATCAAGACTTGGATGACAAGGTATTTTGTCCAAGGTCACACATACAGTAAATGGTGGTCTCTGAATTGAACATATGTCCATTTGATTCCTGAGTATAAATTTTCAACTTCTATAAAACACATCAAAATCCAAAAAGTTTGCTTTACTCATTTGTAGAGAAATTTTCCAGGGCAAATTCCTTCTGCCATCCAGGTATAGAAATGTCTATTACTTGAAGGAATTGAAGAAAAATAAAATTATAATTTATTGTCATCTCTTCACTAGTAATATGTGTCCTACATTAATCACATTTTGTAAAACCCAACTATTCAAGAGGTATTATTACTTACCTCTTGCCAATCTTTGAAGTCTTATGGAAATTGATTGAGATGAAGGTTTTAATTCATCTCAATTAAGTGGGATAAATTAATTAATTAGAGTAAGCATGATAAAATATTTTTTAAAATATGAGAAATAAAAGAACTAGAGTTTTAAAAAATTCATCAAAGACTAATTAATATATAAAACATTGCTACACTTAGGATGAAAAACAACTTTTCTCTATGACTTCATATTGTCGTCATCATCTTCTCCACATCCATTCTTCATTATTGTTACTGTCCTTAGTTGAGTTGATACTTTTAAAAACATCTAGAGTGGTTATTTTTCATACAACTAATCTCCTTACTTCCCATATATCCATTAATTAATTACATTTACACACTATGCCTAGCATGATTTTCTTGAAATATAGCTATAATCACACTCCACGGCTCAACATTTTTTGATGGCTTTCTATTACCAGCATAAAATATTATCATATTTTTTCATCATTGATGTCAGCTTTTTTTCTTTCACTGAGCACTTTCTGTGTGCCAAGAGCTATGGCGAAAACTATTTGTAAATTCTGTCTCACTTACACATATGTTGAAATCTATGCTGTAATTATTATTTTATAGATGAGAAACTCTGAGACAGAGATCTTTCTCTAAATTTCCTGAAAGCCATAAGACAGGTAGGACTTGGATTCAGACAAGCGTTTGCTTTGCTCCTTCCAGAATGAACTTCAAGTTCTTTCTTCTGTTTCCAAAATCTCAAACAATCTTTCCCAATGCCCTGGATCTCATAAACTCTCCAGCATTGAAACCTCTTCAGTTTTTGCTCCCCTCAAAATCTGTCCCTTCAACTGAATGAAACAACTTTTCCATGAGCAATGATACCATTATGCGTACACTGCTTGCCATGGACAATTTTCCACATTTATTTAATTACCAAGCTTATCTTTCTACAATATTTTATGATGGCAAGATCGTGTCCAGCTCAAATATCCCTGTCTTATAGAGTCTGGCCCTGTGACTCGTTGAAAAGAATTGTGTTATTTTTTTTTCTGTATGAACAAAGAAAATAAATTTAAATTATTATCAGGATTTTAGTTAGGCCTTAGAAAATATTGACAGTACAAGGTGATAGGTATAGAATAGTTACTAAGAAAGGAAGTAGCCTTTTCTCTTCTGAGGTTCTTAACAAACAGGTTAGGTTTTTATCATCCATGACAGTTTCCAAGTGGTTCTATCTGAAGAACAAGGATGGGATTCAAGACCACCTAAAACTGCTTTTAGATTATTTAATTTTATAAATTGGGAAATTTGGGTCAACTGGAATTATGTAAAAAGAAAATTAAGAGAAAATACAGCTTCTAAGATATATCTTGACATTTTTATTTTTCTCTTTTTCTTTTTGCCTTTATTAAATTGCATTATTGTAATTATTATTATTGTGTGTGAGAGTGATGCAAGAACTCCAGTCAATTTAGAAAAATTGGCAAAGTCTAACTATAACTCATTCACTCCCTTAAATGTTCAAGATGAATTTTATATTTCTATAAATATGTTACATCCATATTGAAGTTTGGAGAGAAGGGTTGGGAAAAAAATTCTCATATCATTTTATTGCTTCCTTCTTTCTATTCAAGGTAAAAGCAAAACTAAATGAAATATTGGACACTACAAGTAAATTAGCTGTTAATTCAGGTTATAAAAGTCTGAAATCATTTGTTATGAAGGCTGAGGCTATGAGGAAGGCAGGAGCTATTTCACTGAAGCTGTTTTACCTATAGACTACTTGCCTCTTTCTTTGCGTAGTGGTGTTGCTGGAAGTGTAGTGCTGAATGATGATGAAGTAATACTAAGCACAAACCTCTGCTGGGTTCCCGATAGGAAAACATGCTTTAGTCACAAGTAATAAAGTAAACACAGAAGCTGCAAAAATCCATCACCAGAGGAAAACAATAATTTAAATGAGTGATAAAAAAGGCACTTCATCTATTCATGATAAGAAACCACTGAACAAAACAAATTATACACTGCACCAGAATGGCTCACTGCCCAAAGAAATTGCAAACGGTTTATGATGAGAGAAAGGAGAAAACCACAGAGATGCAGAAATGAAAGGAGAGTGTCCCTCATACAAAAATGCCAATGTTCTGTTCCTGAAGCCCCCACCCAGAGAACTCTATTCACTTGTGGGGATTATATACAAGGATACTTAGGCATTCTTTTGATAGTATTTTAGATATAAGAACAATACCATGAAAGAGATATAATCTGTCATACACATACATGTGCAGCAATGCAACCCCTATATTACACCCATGTCTCCAGGTTACTGTTTCCTTCAGGTGAAGTCCAAATTGTTGAACCAAAATATGACATGGCTTTTGCTATTTAGAATGATATTTATTATTTACAATTATGGTTTTTGTAGAAGTTTATCCTGAAATGTAATAAGAGCAGTTTTCATCATGTAAACTGAAGAACAGAAATATTCAGTTATTTTCTATGCTATATGGTAAGTCAGTATTGGCCCCCAGATAAAACTTATTTCGCAAAAACTCCTCAGATATTAACTATTCTAACAAAATGCCTTCATCTCTTTGTTTTTGTTACTTTGCTGTTGTATTGTTATTAATATGTATAGGTGAATTCTCACAAATTCAGTATATATATTATGAATAGAATTTTCACAATGGAAAGTATTATGCAATCATGTTTAAACTAAATTCTCAGGAATAATGCATATTAATTTAGAGTGCTACATATACCAAGTTTGAGGTGCACTAGACACTAAGATATATGTTTAAATGGTAATTCATGTGTATGGAGCAAGTCACTAAAGGCAATTTTTGAATGTAAAATATAATGATGACCAATTGAAGAATGAAACTCAGAAATTTTATCATTCATTAACATGGAAAAATGATGAGAAAGACGTCTGAGAAAAAAATACATGACTTAAGAAAGTTATCTCAGAATTAAAAATAAAACTAACCAAAAAAGAATTGGGGAAAGAGAATTCAAAATCACATGAGTCAAAGAAAAGAAATAAGCTTTAAAGAAACTCTGGAAATTAAGAGACAACTTAAATGAACTTAGCATCAACAAAATAAATAATGCTATAGCAATGAAGGATTTTTAAAGTGCCCTTAGCTATATTTTGATGAAGACACACAAAAAAGAACAGATAAAAATGGCAGAATGATTAGAAAAATGTAACTCCCACTCTTGAGTCTCTAGCTGCAAAAGTACATCTACATTTTAAATAAAAAATCAATCTGTAATAAACCTGAAATACAAATAAGCAAACAATGTCATGTCAGCAAACTAGAGAGTTTGAGAAAGCCAGATGAGCTCAGTAGCTCAGCCCCTTTCAGAACATATTTGTTAGGGGCTGCCAACAGAAACTTTTCCCCTTGAGGCTGAAGCAATGGTTATAGCAATTTGCACTGAAGGGACAGGGCACTGGCAAGACTCTGGAAGAACAGTGAGGTCTGATGCCCAGAAGTGAAATTTCTGGTGTCTGACAGCACATGTTATCATTCTCCATGACCCTTTGAGACTGGATTCAAGCAACTGAAAGATCATCATAGAATAAATAGTAGAAAAACTCAAAATAGAAGAGAATAAAACTAAATTTTTAAAAATATTATTATTGAAGGAACATAAAACACAATAGTCTGAAGAGCTAACAGACAAAAAATGTCATTAGAGCAATAATAAAAATTTAAAGAAAATGCTAAATAATACATCTAGTGGTTTATGAGAGAACATTACTTCCATGAAATTGTAGTTATAGAAAAAGGTTATGGACTTTGGAAATAACAACTTAAAATTATTTTAATATAAATACTGTATGTATAGATGAATAAAAGTAGTAACTTAGAATACTTAAACAATAATTTCTGAAGAATAAGATGGAAAAAATCAGGGGTTAACATAACTAAGAAAAATAGATATTTACAGAGAATAGTTTCAGAAATTCCTCCTTCCATCTATGATGCAGAAAGAATGAAAGAAAGCCCATAATCAAAGGTATATCAGAATTTTTAGGTATAAAAGTAAAATTCCCCAAAACAAACAAACAAAAAGTCCCCTTAGAGAAAGAAGCTAGCAAGAGGGAGACTTTCAGTTTTCAAACTTCTGAAAGAAGCCAAATAAAAATCTAGACATTAAAAAATATTGTTTAAAATTCTAAACTGGATAACAGACTTAAACCTAAGGCATGAAACTATAAGACTTCTGGAAGAAAATGTTGCAAAACCTCTTATAGACATTGGCCTAGCCAAATAATTTATGAAGAAGACCCCAAAGGCAATCACAGCAACAACAAAAATAAATAAAGGGGACCTGATCAAATTAAAAAGCTTCTGCACAGCCAAGAAAACTATCACGAGAGCAAAGAGACAACCTACAGAATGGGAGAAAATATTTGCATGCTACACATGTGATAAAGGGCTGATAACTAGAATCTACATATAACTCAGGAAAATCAGCACGAAAAAATTAAACAACCCCATTAAAAAGTGGGCAAAGGTCATGAACGGAAACTTTTCAAAGGAAGACAGACAAATGACCGATAAACATGAAAACATGCTCAACATCTCTAATCATCAAGGAAATACAAATTGAAACCACAATGAGATATTGCTTATCTCCAGTGAGAATGGCCTTTATGAAAAAGTCCCAAAACAATACATTTTGGTGTGGATGCAGAGAGATAGGAATGCTCATACGCTGCTGGTGGGACTGCAAACTAGTACAACCTCTGTGGAAAGTAATATAGAGATACCTCGAAGAGCTACAAGTAAAATGACCATTTGATACAGCAATCCCATTACTGGGCATCTACTCAAAGGAAAAAAAAAGACATTCTATGATCAAGACATCTTCACTCAAATGTTTATAGCAGCACAATGCACAATTGCAAAGATGTGGAAACAACCTAAGTCCCTTTCAATACATGAATGGATTAATAAAATGTGGTACATGTATACCATGGAGTTCTACTCAGCCACAAAATCAATGGTGATATAGCACCTCTTGTATTATACTGGATAGAGCTGGAGCCCATTCTACTAAGTGAAGTATCCCAAGAATGGAAAAACAAGCACCACGTGTACACAACATCAAGTTGATATTAACTGATCAACACTTATGTGCACATATAGTAGTAACATTGATCAGTGTTGGGTAGATGGGAGTGGGGTGGTGGGGATGGGTGTATCACAACTAATGGGTGCGATGAGCACCGACTGGGTGATGGACATGCATGAAGCTCTGACTCGTGTGGGGCAAAGGCAATATACGTAACCTAAACATTTGTACCCCCGTAATATGCTGAAATAAAAAAAAATAAAAAAGAAGAATGTAATCAGTAAAAATAAATAAAAAAACAAAAATCCTAAACTGAAAAGCTAGGTAACATTGTAAAATAGATATAACTAAAAATAGAAGTCATAAAAAGAATAATAATCTGAAGAAATTCTCTATAATTCAGAACTGAGATATAAATCAACAAGATTAAAAAGAGGTTAAAAGACATGGAGAACAGAATGAGAATTTCTAAAGAAATGTTTGCAGAGCTCTCAAGGAGAAAAGAAAGGTTGAGATAAAATAATTATTTTTAGAAATAATGCCTGAAAATTTTTCATAATTGAAGAAAAGCATAAATTATTAAATTTGAAAAACAACTGACAAGCAGGATAGATACCTAGACAGATATTAATACAACTGCAGAAAGGAAAGACAATGACAGATTCAAAACAGCTGAAGGGAAAAAACAAAATATGTGCAAAGATTTAAAAATCTACAGTGAAAGTAGATATTTAATACAAGTGTTCATTAAAAAGAATCTTTACAATTGAGTAGCTTGTTTGTATGTGTGTGAGAGAGAGAGATCCCAAATGTCTATCGGGAAATTTAGTGAATAAGTACTTGTATAATATATACATGTCATCTCACAGTGAATATTCACAAAAATGAATAATCTACAGCTGAAAGTATCAACATGAATCAAAACTTGTTATGCAGAACAATAAATAACTATGTGTAAATGCAAATGAAGTAATTATCTATACACATAAGAGCCCGGACATTTTGGAACACCCAAGTTAACTTAGTGAAGTTTCAAACTATCCAAGGGTGTGTTCTCTGAATAATGGGTGGAGTTACAAAAAGGTTAGCCAAAAAGCAGGGGTTATGCTGTTTTTCTCCAGAATTGCCCAGGGGAGGTGGGTGCTGGCCAGCAGACACAAGTTTCTGGTCAGCCTAACAGACTCCACCCTACGGTGAGGACATAAGTATCTGGCTTGCAGCACTCCATAGCCTCAGGCATTAAGGTCACTCAACCAACTCTTCTTCCCAATTACACTTAATTTGAAGGAGAAATGAAGAAAAAAAAATAGGACCAAATTGAGATGAGAATAAATGTTGAAGGTTTCATTACCATTATTATTCATTTGTTGAGAGTGGCACAGGCATGTATACTTGCTTAGAAGAAAAAGTTGCATAATGGATGGCCTACGGCCAGTGGAGAAAAAGAATGTCATGGACCTATAGTGTAAGTAGACTGTAGGAAGGACAGTGCTTCTTCTAGAATGTATAAATCAGGCAGAAAAAAAGAAATACAAAGAAATAGAAAATACTATGGTTGTTGGAGCACACTGTTGAGAAATTTACATGTTATATCCACTAGTTTTTCTGAAAGTGAAATAGGGAAATGATCAGTTATCTTGAAGGGCAAGGTAAGGGATTATGACAAAGGCAATAATGTTTTTTAATAGCTGTATGGGAACATGGAAGAAGGAATTTCTTCCATCTTTTGTATTTGTAGAGACAAATACAAAGTAGAGTGTCTGAGCAATGCTAAAGTCCCAACTGAAGATAGAGATAATACATTTTAAGGGTATAATTCTTCTCTATAAAACAGATGCTAGTTTTAGCCCAAGGCTGGATGTGAATAGGTTAAAGGAAAGAGAAAGAAATAATAGGGGAAATGAAGAAGTTAGGTAGAGATTGGTAGACATGTCAAATTATAGAAATTGCACTGGATAAAAAAAGTGAAACTAGATAAAGGGTGTAGGGATAGACTGTGTGAAAATAAAAATATCAAGGAAATAAAAATTCTGATGCCATCAAAGGAATCAAATAAATGAGAAATGTGCAAAAATAGAATATGGTTAAAAATTATTTTCACACACACAATTAATCCCTACCTCTTGACCTGTGTTGTTTACAGCACTTAGTCGTACTTGTCATTTTGGTTTTTTTTGAAGACTGAGATTTTGTTTGTCTTATTTATTGATGTATCCCTACCACCTAGAGTGGTCACTGGCACATTATGAATGTTTAATAATTATTTTTAAATATTTGATTTCATAGGGCATATAGGTCTTAATGTGGATGATGCATTGGATGACAGGTCTTAAAAAAATAAGAAGCCTTAATTCCTAAGAGAATTACTTAGGAAACGTTTATGGCAGAGTTGGATCAAGTTTCTCATTCAAGGAATGAGAACTCAACTTTTTCATTCAAGAAATGAGAAGGAATGAGAAACTTAATCCAACTCTGGCCATTAATGTATCCTAAATAATTCTCTTAGGAATTAAGGCTTCTTATTTATTTAAAACCTCTCATCCAATGCATCACCCACACTAAGACCTATATGCCCTATGAAATCAAACGTTTAAAAATAATTACTAATTCATGACTGGATTAACAAAATGCGGTATATGTATACCATTGAGTACTATTCAGCCATAAAAAAAAATAATAATAATGAAATACCTATTGTATTATCCTGGATGGAGCTGGAGCCCATTCTTCTAAGTGAAGTATCACAAGAATGGAAAAACAAGCACCACATGTACTCACCATTAAATTGGTACTAACTTATCAACACTAATGTGCACATATGGGAAGTAACATTCACAGGGTGTTGGGCAGGTGGGAGGGGGCGGTGGGGTGCATAACTCCACACCTAATGCATGCAGTGTGTACTGTCTGGGGAATGGGTGCACTTGTCAGGCAGTGCAAAGGCAATTTATGTAACCAAAGTGTTCATACCCCCGTAATACTCTGAAATAAAAATTTAACAAAAAAGACATAGTATGGCATGGTGTGTTGATTCACACCTATGCCTCTGGAATGAATTTAAAATAATGAATTTTACCATGACTCCACAATGCATTAACAATAAGACATTGTAAAATGAACTTAAACATTTTGCACCTCCATTTTCTCATTTATAGAAGGGGTATAACACTGCCATCATAACATATCTTTGTGGGTACAAAATTAGGTAAAAAGGCACGTGTCTGTTTCTGACATATAGAAATGTTCATTATATGTCAGGTATTTCAAAATGTTCCCCAAGTTAGTGTTGGATGTGGAATATATACTCCTTTTTATGCAATAAAATTATTTTACCAAGACACTAAAGATCCCAGGTAAGTTTCATAATTTGCTAGCTCTAAAAGTCAAACAATAACACCTACTGAAGATTCATAGTGTATCTCAGTGTATTTTTATCAAGGAGCAAATCTCCATGGCAATCAAACTGATAATCCCAACTACTTGTACATTGTACATAAAGTTGGAATTCGTATTATAAAGCCAGTAAGGTCTTGACACTGTCAATACAAAACACCACAAGTTTATAGAACACTTATGAAGGAATAACTCCATGTCCTTCAACTTTCATCTCTCTCTTGGCATATGGAACATGCTATGGTGTCATTGGCTTTTCCAACAAGCTCACAGCCATTCTAAGCAAAGAGACAGTGTCCTGAATCCTTACACCACTTTCTGCAAGGGCTGCTGTATTGAATAAACAAGTACTAATATTGACGGGACAAAGTGTGAGCATAAAACTGTGATGTGTGAAGGCGAGTTTTCATTTTAAGCTTCCCCTTTAACTCCTTATAAACTGTCTTGACTTTAAAAGGCAAAAGGATGTAAAATATCACCTAAGTCATGTTTAAATTGTATTCTGCCTTCTGTTCGGCTAATCAAAAATGATGTTCATATCTCAATAATTCCATGTGAAAACAGCATGTGCATATATTGGCAAATCCTCCATAAGGGCTCTTTCAGACTGTGAATCAAAGTGTGATTCAAGATAAAAAGGAAATTAAAAATTTCTCCACCATGACCTTTAGAAATTCACCCATTCCTTTAATAGCCTTAATTCATTTCTCGAAACCTCACTAAGTGAAAAGTTCATACATGTACAAAAATGTATTCATTGATAGAAAAACATATCAATTGACAAGAAAACATTTTTATATAAGGAATAAACTGTTTGAAAATAAATAAATACAGTTTGTACATAAAAGTAATATAATATATGTTTATTAATCTTAAGAAGGAAAGCAATAGTAGTGGTGGAAAAGATATGAGAAGTAATCATTCTTTTAATGATACATTATTTTACTGCACCATCTTCATCACCAACTTGTCACCCTTTCTGGGGCTTATGGTTATTCTGCACTCAAACTCCATTTAATATATTTAAAGCAAAATAAAAGACAATAAATCACAAGTGCACCTTGAAACACACGGAAATAGTTCATGTGCACAAGAGATGCAAGAGTCAAAAATGCTATATTTTCATCCCTTTTACTTGGCATACATACAAAAGCAAAACACTTTGAGCATATCCATACATGGACCATAATTCAAATTTTTCCATAATTTTTCTAAGATCCGTTTTGTCAAGTAAATTATTGAGTGCAACTTTGCCTGAAATTAAAATGTCAAAGTATCACTTTTTACAGAATATTAATTTATTGTGGTTTTAACTGAAAAAGTCATCATACTGAAACAAAAAGAGACATTGAATGTCCAAAATATAATATAAATTTTCAAGAGCAGTTATCATAAATAGTTGTTAACTGAACAGGCATTATGTTAGGCACGTCTATTTTCTCCCCAATTTGTTTTCTAACTCACTATATTTTTTGAAAGGGAAAACAGACAGAGGCATTGATACAATATTTGCAATATTTTGTAAGAGTCTAGACTTCAAAACACTGAAGTCTCTGAAGACAGGACATTAACTTTTTTATAATGGAAACACACACACAATTACTAATGTAGCAGTCTGTCCATTATGGAAAAGCAACAGTTGTCTCACAGGCTTATCATATCTACAGATATCAGAATTGTAGAAATCAGGGATACCCCTGCTTTCACTGAGGAATCAGAAAATAGTGAGAAAAGACTCAAGGTTGTGTTTAATTTGAAAATGATTGCTAGAGAAAATGTAACTGCTTTTTGTCATTTATTTCAGGATTCAATGTATTGTTTCCTCCACCCCACACTGTGGAGTGATGTTCTTTGTAAGGCAAGGCATCAGTTTGTCTTCATCAAAAAGACCAAAAGAACTAGATTAAGATTTGAACCAATTCAGCCTTAAAGAAGATATGCACAATGTTGCTATAGGCAAGACATAGTATAGTCCACTGACCTATAATATAAATATGCTGTTTTTGCTTAGACCGAAAATATTTTCAGCATCAATACTAAAGCACAAAATCTGCATTTCAAATTATTTTTTGGTATCTTCATCTCACATTGATTAACACAAATTAAGTTTCACATTCACCACCTAGAGCACTTAAGTAGCAGTACCAAATTATTTCCCCCCACTATAGTTCTTTAAACTGCTCTTTTCATATTTCATATTTTAAAAAATGCCTGTAGTCTTTATTTAAAAGCAATCATGTGAAATGAAAGTTCTTAAAATATGTCTCATATTTTTCTCAGTGTTGAAAGATGGTGTTTGGAGATACCTGTAAATTTCACAGCTAATGGGTCCAAAAGATATACCCAATGATTAAGCAACAGTCTTAAAGATCTTAAATATTCTAGGAATTTGCATCATGAAAACCCAGAGGCTTAGCACCAATCCCTGGATTGTATTCATTTACATAAAAAAACCAAATGTAGAGGTATCACATCACAGCAAATCCTAATACGAAAAAAATGTGTTAGGGGGGGCATGGGTTTCAACCAATGACTTCCCTTAATCCAAAGTCTTTTCACTTTCCATTTTACTATATTACTATATTGACAGACTAGAGTCTAAAACTCTAGTTTCCTTTACTCCCCAGTTTGAACAAGATAACAGACATTAACAGAGGAAAAAGGGAAGAAAAAAGGATATGAAAAAAATTGGCAGAGAAATTTTTAAATCAACTCACATAAAATTTTGCAATGCATAGAGTTAATTCAGTTTATAACATTTTAATTACTTGATTGCAAATACTCATCTTAGACATTTAAGGCATTTCTTAGAAATGAGCTCATTGATTTTGCAGCTCGATTTCCATGGGCACATACCAAACCTGAGTTTTGGAAGGAAGAGTAAAAGAAGTTACAGCTTTCTCCAAATGGATTTTCCTTTGACAGTTAAATAGTAATAAAATCCACTTAGACACTTCAATTTTCATTCCTAATTGGCAACAGTAATTTCTACATTTTAAATTAATTACTAAGAATTTTCATTCCCCATAGGTGGCAGCATAAACTTCAATAGAATATTCATTATTAGCAATATCAGCTCAGATCTTATTTTACAATAACAACAAAAGTACTATTCTAAGGGGTTTTTGATTCCACTAAATCTATCTTTTGAATCTATTCAAAATGCTTAATCTAGGCAATATGTGAGTAATTTATTTCATTAAAAGAATGACTATAATTTTATATCATTTTTCAAGATACCCTTAGCATTTAACAAAGAATAAATGAAAACAAAGAACTAAGATTAAAAGTCAAAATTCATAGTTGTTTTAATTGATATGTTTGTGTGGTCAATACACTACTGTCAGGGTTGACAGTATGAGGTGATTCTGTATTGATTAATGAACTCTCATGGTGCATTGAATTCTCCTTTTTGTGTATGTACAAGTGTGTGTATGTGTGTAATATTGCATGTAATACTGTGCATTTTGTTTTGTGATTGAATCAGCTTTCTGAATATGTATAGATTTTAAAAGTTTTCTCAGTTTTGGGAGTTTCCAAAGCAGAGAAATGGTATACATTTGCAGTGAACGAAATGCCAAGAGATTCAGTCAATCGTAAAGTGTATTTTTACATCCCCTTGAAGAAATTTTCACTCTTCCAAGTGTCATGCTTCAATATCACCTACTTACTTAAATATGAAAAAAGAAAAAAAGACTTCAGTTGCAAATAAGCTTAGGTTAATGTTCAGTTGGAAAGACATTTCACCTTAGTGTGTTTTCCTTCCTTCCTTCCTTCATTCATTGACATTATTTCTCTTGTTTTTTGTGTAACATCAGCTTGTGATAATCTACTATATTCAGGCTAAATGGCATGTTTCAGAGATAGTCTACCGGATCTTAAGGCAGGGGATATTTTAACATATTTGCCTACCCTCAGGTGTGCCACTTTATGTTTCAAAGGCCTGGTAGCAGTTCTACCCTCAAATCTCTGCCTTTTAAACTTATTTCCTAGGATATGTTCCAAAACAGGGATGTATATTATTGACAAAGAATTAATGTAATAATGAAGCAATTAACCAAGAGTGTTTGCAACACTATATAAAGAGACAAATTAAGAAGACTACGATGGTATCCAGAAGCCATCTGTTAACGAATGTCAAATTGATGATAAAGAAAATTGAGTTCCCTTGGCAGCTGGTTTTTCTCCAGCTGCATGCAGCTATAAAAGAGCCATCAAAGACAAATCTGCATTTGTTGTTAATTCGGAAATGCAGTAGATAGGCATTGAGAAACCTCTAGTGACAACTTTTTATTCTGAAAGTTGATGGTAAGATTCCAGGAGAAGTTATACATGGGTCTCTGGATTGGCATTTAAGAATTTCTTGATAGGGTAAAAAGGCAATCAGTACATTTCTCATATGTGTATGCATACACACAAATACAATAAAAATCTGATCAGGATATGAAATAATGAGTGAATCGCTTTTGAAGTAATCAGCCATACAAAGTTTACTCAATCATATATATATATTCATTCCAAACAATTATTATTGTATATATGCTAGTATGAGCCTCACTTTAAGGAAAGCCTTATGATGGAGCAGTACCAGAAAATAGTCATAAATTTGTAAGGTTTTTATTATCATGCCCTGATAAAGACTAGTATCAAAGACCAAAGTAAGGTGCCCTCCAGAATGTTATAATCTAATGCTCAGTGGAAACTTCCAAAAGTTAGCATAATGCCTTGAAAGTAGTTGGGATCTGCAGTCAGGCAATAGCAAAGCTTCAAACTCATACATCATTCCTTATTAGTTATATGACTTTGGGCTTATTATTCGGTTGGTGCAAAAGTAAGTGCGGTTTTAACACTATTGAAATTTGCCATTCGATATTGGAATACATTCTTAAATAAATGTGGTTATGTTATACATTCATTTTAATGTGCATTTCTTGCTTTATTATTATTATTTTTTGCTAATGACTTTGTACTTGCTATTTATTTTATATTTATTTTAGACTATGGAGATGATGTTAGACAAAAAGCAAATTTGAGCGATTTCTTATTCGAGTTCAAAATGGGTAGTAAAGCAGCGGAGACAACCACAACATCAATAACGCATTTGGCCCAGGGACTGCTAAGGAACATAGGGTGCAGTGGTAGTTCAAGAAGTTTTGCAAAGGAGACAAGAGCCTCGAAGACGAGGAGAGCACTGACCGGCCACTGGAAGTTGACAACAACCAATTGACAGCAATCATGATCGAAGCTAATCCTCTTACAACTGCGTTAGAAGTTGCCAAAGAACTCAACGTCAATCATTCTATGGTTATTCGGAATTTGAAGCAAATTGGAAAAACGAAAAAGCTCAATAAGTGGGTGTCTCATGAGCCGACCAAAAATCAAAATATCGTTGTTTTGAAGTGTCGTCTTCTCTTCTTGCATGCAACAACAATGAACCATTTCTTGATCAGATTGTGATGTGCGATGAAAAGAGAATTTTTTTTTTTTAAGCTAATCAAGTGAAGCGGTGGGAAAAATGGATTTTATATGACAACCGGCTACAACCAGCTCAGTGGTTGGACTGAGAAGAAGCTCCAAAGCACTTCCCAAAGCCAAATTTGCACCAAAAAAAATGTCGTAGTCACTATTTGGTGGTCTGCTGCCTGTCTCATCCCTACAGCTTTCTGAATCCCAGCAAAACCATTACGTGTGAGGAGGAAGCTCGGTGGCTAGCGCATGCTCCAGTGCAGGCTTTGGAAATTGTAAGAAAAGGCGAGTGGCAGCGGGCAGGTGAGACATGCGTTTTATTGTGTGGGGGCGGGGGGGGGGGGAATATAGCAGCAGCAAAAAGCATGGCCGAGAACATGGCGAGCACTTATATATGGTTCTGAGCAATAGTGGCAACATGCCATGGGAAAGCATGATCACATGGGTTCACATAGGAGATAACACCTTGGTTACATAAGTGTGCTGATTCATGCTTCCCCCCGAAGGCCGGCTAACCCGGAAGCCGGGCTGGAAAAAAACACTGCAGCAGTCATCTGGGTTTGGCCTAAGAAACCTGTTGCCTGTACAAACACATTTTCCCTTACACTCTGAGAAGTGCGCTCAGCAAATTGACGAGGTGCACCAAAAACTGCAGTGCTGCAGCAGCATTGGTCAACAGAAAGGGCCCAATTGTTCTCTATGACAACGCCCGACCGCATGTCACACAACCATGCTTCAAAAGTTGAACGAATTGAGCTGCAAAGTTTTGCCTCATCCGCCATATTCACCTGACCTCTCGCCAACCGACTACCACTGCTGCAAGCATTTCAACAACCTTTTGCAGGGAAAATGCTTCCACAACCAACAGGGTGCAGAAAATGCTTTCCAAGAGCTCCTGGAATCTCGAAGCATGGATTTCTATGCTACAGCAATAAACAAACTTATTTCTCATTGACAACAATGTGTTGATTGTAATCATTCCTATTTTGATTAATAAAGATGTGTTTGAGCCTAGTTATAATGATTTAAAATTGAAGGTCCGAAGCCACAATTACTATTTTCTTTTTTTTTTTTTTTTGAGACAGAGTCTCACTCTGTTGTCCTGGCTAGAGTGAGTGCCATGGCGTCAGCCTAGCTCACAGCACCCTCAAACTCCCGGGCTCAAGCGATCCTACTGCCTCAGCCTCCTGAGTAGCTGGGACTACAGGCACGCGCCACCACGCCTGGCTAATTTTTTCTATATATTTTTAGTTGTCCAGATAATTTCCTTCTACTTTTTTTTAGTAGAGATGGGGTCTTGCTCTTGCTCAGGCTGGTCTCGAACTCCTGAGCTCAAACAATCCACCCGCCTCGGCCTCCCAGAGTGCTAGGATTACAGGCTTGAGCCACCACACCCGGCAAAACCACAATTACTTTTGTACCAACCTAATATTTATTGTTCTATTAATAGTATATACATAAAAATGAGAATAATAACAACCTTACAAAAATGTTGTTAAGATAAAATGAATTAATGGGCTTCAAAACTTATTTCTATCAAATAAAACATTAACTGTTTAATCAATGCATTATTGAAATACACAAAATGCTAAGGACATCAAGTGTATTGTAGAATGGTCATTGCCCTGAGGATCAGGAAGTCTATCTCATGCTTCTAGCTTTGAATTAGCTGGTGACCCTCCTCAAATCATTTAAGTTCTCTAGATCTCCCTGTAATTTTCCTAAACTGAGGTTGGGATGCCATGGAATTCAAAAAGCCTCTATGAATTCTAAAATCTTATACAATTTTGAGTTCTTGAATTATCTTTAAAAATAAATGCAAAATATAAAATAATATACTTATAGAAGAAGAGCAGTCTTCAAATCATCGGAATCTCTTGCATGTGTGTTTATAGCTGATTTTTTTAAAAAGGAAAAATAAACTATGAAAAGAGCCTACTTTTGTAGTTGACTTAAGATTTAAAATTTTAATGTCTGTTTCAATCAGAAGGCATTTAATTGTAAGTAAACATGTGTTTAATTTTTTCACGTAAGTCACCTAGATTAACCCAGATTAACCCAGAACTGTGTTTGACTTTTCTTGTGTTAGCAGCTTTGAACTTCAGAGTTAAAGAAGACTCAAAAAATAGCTATTTATTCATTTCGTGTTTTATGTTGAAGAAACATAACATAAATGAGGGCCAACTCTAAGTGAGAGATAATTGATTCTACATCTGCGTTTATTGACTCCTGGACCACTCCATTTTCCACATCACATTTTAATAGTCATATATTTTATTTTCAACAATTTTGGAAATGCATTCCATCTCGGTCGCATTCTCTGTTCCTCATATCTTATCTTACTTTAAGCTAACTATGACTGAAATCACCACATTTAGTTTCCCAGTGTCATGCTGAACAAGCACTTCACATCGAATGATATCAAATGCAAATTCATTTGGCTTCCCACTGCCATTTTAAAATGCACCTTGTGGAAGAAGTTCCCCCTGACCACTATTGCATGAACTCAGGAACCCCCATAGTTTTCAGTTCATTTCTCACTATCAAACACTATAGTCTTTTCAGATTATAGCATACAGTTTTGATTCAAAAATACTAAGGGCTATTTCAAGGTGGTAACCAATATTTTAATTATCACTCAAAAATAAGACTCCTTTCCTTTTAGGCATGGTTGGTTTTTCCACTCACCTCCGTTCACTAGCTATCAGTTGTTTTGAACCTGAGGAATCAAAGTGAATTTAGAATGAGATAAATCCAGATCAGAACTGTTTGCTATTTGGCTAGTTACTCCTACTACAATAGCAGGCTTAAGTTTAAATTATAAAAAATATTAACACTACAAGACAAAATAGTATTTTGAATATAGAAAACAAATTAAAAATACTTAAAACACTGATCTTTGACAAAGGAGCAAAGGCAAACCAATGAAGAAAAGGTGGTCTTTCCAACAAATGATGCTGGAATAACTGGACATCTACATGCAAAAAAAAAAATATGAATCAACATACACACCTTACACCCTTCACAAAAATTTACTCAAAAATAGATTATAGACCTAAAATAAATTATATAAAACTCCTAGAAGATGGGAGAAAATATGGATGGCCTTGGGTTTGGCAGTGACTTTTATATACAACACCACAGGAATGATCCACGAAAGAAATACTTAGTAAGTTGGACTTTGTTCAAATTAAAAATTTCTGCTCTGAGAAAGACCCTGTCAAGAAAATGAAAAAGACAAGCCACTGACTGGGAGAAAATATTTGCAAAAAAATGTATCTGATAAAGAACTGTTATCCAAAATATACAAAGAATCTTTAAAACTCAATAAAAAGAAAATGAACAACCCAATTACAAAATGGCAAAATACAGACGCTTTACCAAAGAAGATATACACATGGCAAATAAGCACATAAAAAGATGTCCAACGTCATATATCATTAGGGAATTGCAAATTAAAGCAACAATGAGATGCCACTACATACCTATTAGACTGGTGAAATTCCAAAGCAATAATACCACCAAATGCTGGCAAAGATTTGAAGCAACAAAAACTCTCATTCATCGTTGGTGGGAATGCACAATGTCACAGCCACTTTGGAAGACAGTCTGGCAATTTCTTACAAAAGTAAACATACTCTTACTGTAGGGTCCAGCAATTTCACTCCTTGATATTTAACCAAATAAGCTGAAAATTTACGTTCACACAAAAATCTACACCAGATGTTTATAGCAGCTTTATTTATAATTGCCAAAATTGGGAAGCAACTAAGCAACTAAGTGGGTAAACAGATAAATAAACTGTGGTATATTCAGGCAGTGAAATAGTATTCAGCACTAAAAATAAATAAATAAACTATCAAACCATGAGCAAATATGAAGGAAAATTAAATGCATATTATTAATAAAGGAGGACAGTCTAAAAAAGCTACATACTATATGATTCCAACATGATATTCTGGAAAAGTCAAAACTATGGAAACAGTAAAAAGATCAGTGGTTGCTAAGGGTTAGAGGGGAGGGTGGGGTGACTAGTCAGAGCATACAGAACGTTTGGGGCAGAGAAGCTCTTCTGTGTGTTACTATAATGATACATGCCATTATAAATTTGTGAAAACCTGTAAAATGTATCACACCAAGAGTGAAGCTTAATGTAAACTATGGACTTTGGTGAAAATGATGTGTCCAGGTAGCTCTTCAATTTTGAAAATGTACCATTCTGTTGCAGGATGTTTACAATGGGAAAGTCTGAGAAGATAGGGGCAAGTGATAAATGAGAAAGTTCTGCAACTTTCTCAGAAATATAAAACTGCTCCAAAAACTAAAGTCTATTTAAAAAAATCAGAAAACTCTAACTTGATACATTTTTAAAACAGCGGTTCTAAAGAAAAATTGAAACTTTTGTAAGATAACTATGCCAAGAGCTAGCTTCGGGCATATTCAGTTGGAGGTGAGAAAAGGTTTACAATAAATTTTTAAAATAAATGCATGCCCTAAAATCTTAAGTAGAATAATTTTTTTAATTCCAGAAAATTACTAAAAAATGAATTGCAGTACAAAGGAGAGAAAAAACAAAAACAAAAAAGTACATTGATTGTAATTCATGTAAGCCTATTAAGTGGAGGTCTATTTTAAAAAACCTCTAAAGAAAAACAATCACTAACTTGTGACATTTTTGGTTTTGTTTCTTTCTAATTTGGTGTTGAGTTCTCTCTGTCAAAAATGGCCACAAACCAAGATTTACCAGGAGAAAATTAGGTTCAGATGTGTGGATCAGGTAAGACACAAGGAGGAGGTGAAACCAAAATGCAAAAAACAGAAGAAATGTATTACTTACAGATCTCAGAGAGGTTAGGGGTGCTGGATGGAAGGTCAGAGGGATGTCCGGAAGTGCCGCAGAGCTGAACCAGAGGATGGAGAGCAATAGCATGAAAGTGAGAGTATGCACAAGAGAGAGAGGGGGAGAGAGAGAGAGAGAGCAAGCACAAGATGGCAAGAGAGATGGAGACACAGAGAGAGGAATCAGAGAAAGAAAGAGAAAGTGTGCACAAGAGTGCCTGTGGGACTATTCCTTTATTAAAGTCCATGGGCATTATACCTTAAACTTTCCTTTGAGGGCTATGGATTGGGTAGTTTAAAGAAATACATGAGAAGGGGGAACTTACTTACATGACTCTAATGTTGTCTATTAAGTTTTACTGTGGTTAGCAGATATGGGGTGTCTTAGGTTTTAGGTCAGTGGGGTGTGGAACCAATGAGCTATATCAGAAACAACCACACAGGGAGGGGAAGTTTTAGCTTCCCCTGTGTGGAGAAGCCAAAGGCGATAGGATCCAACTGGGTTCAGACAACTTGTGTCAGGCGTAAAAATGGATGCTGAAGCAGCAATTATATTAAATTTATGACACCAATGTATAGATGATTCATCAAGATCACTCAAATATGATTTTTTATAGAATATGAACTAAAACATATCTACTTCACATCTGTAAACTAAATCAGATATATTACCTCATGATTACTAAGCTAAATATATTATATGTAAAAGAGAGTATGAAGAAATGTTTAGAAATGAAGAGTGGTATTATATTTAGCTATAGAGATTCAACATGAGGATGTTTACCTTCAAACTAGCATTAACAAGCCATATTCATTCTTTAGAAACCGATGATATTGTCAATCAGTGAATATTGTGAAGCAGAAAATGCATGTCTGATATATATCATCATATACCTCTATAATAGCACATACCACAATATATGTAGTTATTCTATTTAAACATTCGCATGACCTCCTATGGAAGAAATTTGTGTGATGTTTACCTGGCACAGTGGCTGGCATGTACTTGGACCTCAAATACAGGAATAAATGGATGAACATCCAGGAATATACGGCTCTAGGGGAGATTAAGGAGAACTGCGTTATTTATTATTGTCTAAATGTATACTCTGAGCCAGTCTTACATACTTTGAAAATATTATTCTGCTCAATTCTAATATTTATAACATAAGTGTTACTTATCCTTGAAATAGAAAAGTCAATTAACTTTCTTGTGACCGTACAATTAATAAATAATGTTAAAAGTCATATCCATGTATATGTACTGTATGTACCTATCTCCAAAGAATTTGCACTTCCATTATACTGCATATCTAGGAATTATGTAGTTTCATTATCTCTTCTTACCAGATAAGAAACTTGAAAATTAGAAATAGTAAATGGCATTACCAGGGTAACATAGGCAGGACCTTAGCCCAGTGTTCATTTGGTAGAAAGAAAGAAAGGATTATAGTTTATTCTATACAGTCATGTGCCAATAATGACAGGGATATGTTCTGAAAAATGTGTCATTAGACAACTTCATCATTGTGAGAACATCATAAACTATAAACCTAGATGGTATAGACTGCTGTACACCTATTATGGTATATTGTTCCTGAGCTACAAACCTGTACAGCATGTTAGTGTACTGAATACTGTATGCAGTTGTAACACAATGGTAAGTATTTGTGTATCTAGACATGTCTAAACTTAGAAAGGTATAGTAGAAATATACTATGCTCTCATGGGACCACCATCATATATGTGTTTCATTGTTAACTGAAACATCGTTGCGCTGTACATGACTATTTTTTTGTGTTCAGGATCTGTTGAAGAATCCTAACTAATAACGCCTGCCCAAGCAAATAACTGAAAACCTCTAAAACATAAAGGTTTAGCAGAGTTAGTAGGAAGGAAAGAAAAATGGCCAGGGCAGCACAAAAGCGGCATGCCAAAAAGTCTCTAGCAAATAGTTGAAGTGAATAAGTAGATTGCTGTGACAAGATTTAGGGGAAAATATTTCCTGGGAACTCCAGAGAAAGCCACAGAGGACTGTAGTTTGATGTCACCCATAGGGAAACAGTGAGATTAGTATTCCATTGACCTTCAAGATACCTACTGCATAAATGAAGTGTGCTATAAATATAAGCTGATCACTCTGATGTGGAAGGTAAATGGGTTTAAGGGACAATGTTCCATTCCCTGGTTTGTTATAGAGGATACGGATATCCTAAAGAAATGGAGGAAATTATGCACAAAAAGCTGAAAATTTTTCCACAAAAAAGAAAAATGCTGTTTTTACAGAGTTTTAGCAAAAAAGAAAACTCTTTTTCATTTCTGAGCAGACATGGTTAAAAAGTTATTAAAAATACTTTTAATGAACACTAAAGGGTACAGGCCCATTGCCCAATCATGGTTATATTAATAAATAAAATTAGGAAATAGTAGACAGACTTGAAGTTACTTATAGGTGAAGAATAAAGACAAGGAAACATTACTACCTATAAAATAAGGAAAGAGTGGAGCTCAGGCTCAACCATTTGGTACCTACTGTGATTGCTGTGATTACCGAAGAGAAAGTAAAGAGCGTTTAAGTTTGGCAGCCAATAAAAACAAATACATTGTCATAGGTCGAAGACAGCATAATGACTGGGTACATCTATAATATAATAGAATGGTAGAATGAGGTATCATAATTTTGCTCTCTTGTCACGTAATTTCTGTTTTGGTAAGAAAGACGTGTGCATAAAATCAATGAACTATATTTTAAGTGGCTCTAACCAACTTTGCCAGGCTGTGGACTAGCCCAGTTTGGATTGAAATTTCCAATGGGCATTTGGGTCAAGTTATTGACAAATAGAAGCACATATCATAGAAAAGAGAAAGAGAAATAGAAGTAGTTCTACACAACTGCTACCAGGGATATCTTAGGGAGAATATCTTAAGGAGAATTTAAAACTTCTGAATTCATATTATGTAATTCAAGGAACAAAGTGAAAAGCTAGAGTGAGTTTTTATGTTAACAGAACAAGTCCACAAGTATTTGAACAGCTAAGACAACCAAAAGGCATATCTTAGCATTTTTCAGTATAAGAAGAAGAGAAGATTAAGTTATCCGTATTTTCTTCCAATGAACTTTACACTGAAAAGAGAAAAATAAACAGGAAATATAGAAAATTTTCTGATAGAGAAGAACATAATAAAAAATTTCCTTGGTACTTAAAGGTAGTTTGTAAATCTGTGCCAAGATTACTTACATAACAGAGAAGTGAGAAAAAAAGTAATATTGCAGAATCATGAAGAATCACTGTTGAGTATATTTTGGGCCTAATACAAATTAGAAAATGTACAAAAAGACAAGGAGATTACTGACCCTGGAAGTTTAAATTCTTTTTGGTTCATCACTTCTGTGTGTACACTATAAATGTAAATTTTTCCAAATGGGGAGAATTTTTTTAAGTGTTGGAAGTTATAAGGACATGGTTTTGTTCGTATATATTTTTAAAAGATTTTTTTTCTGTGCAGATAGTGAGCATCCTATTTATGAAAGTAGCCAAGTAAAAAACTGCAATGTTGGGAAGAGACAATTTTCACTGGATGAGAGGTTGTAATATATGAACTCTAAGATACTTTCCAAATTGTAGCACTGTCAAATGCTAAGAAATTATCATCCTCATTGTTATCCTTATTATCACAAGGAAGCATGATATTTATTGTTTTCCATGCCTATGTTAAATTAATTTATATGAATTTAGGAAGAAAACTCAAAAACACTACTTTTGGCCCAGCCTTAGAATAGGCTCTTTAGCACCAGATGACTTTGCTCAATCTTTTGTTTTTTCCATTCCTGTCTAATTACATGCCTGCTAAGCAAGCAAGTCTAGGCTTTAAAGTCATTTAGAGCTCATATGAACATAAATGGTAGCAAAAATATATCACCTTTAACTTTTATGTAAAGTCTAGATAAGATTTTTAGTGTATCACATGGTTTAGCAAGCCATATGTTTGTCGTCTATTTTAATTAACACAATGATGCATAGGAACTTCTCATACACAAAAAAGCAAATGTAGCTGAGTATCTCCTGTTAATCTCTCCCTGCCCTGCTCAAAGGAAAACCACTAGCACCAGTACCTCCACAATAATTGTGTTCCTTACAAATGAGTAGTTATAGTACTATGGTGGAAGGAGACTGAATTGGGAGAAGACTAGAGAGTGTTGGCTTATAAAAATTATAAACAAAATTTTTTTCTGAGACAGACTTAAATGGGAATGAACCTACTTGACCAATAAATTTCTTGAGATTTGCCTGGCAATCAATCTCCTGTCTTTCACTAGAAGGCACAGTTGTTGTAGCAACCAGAACCACAGTTACTGGTTGCTATAACATAAATCCTGACATTAAATGTGAATATTAGTTTGTAGATTGTAAAATTATTTTTATAAAATTTCGAAGATGCATAAAATGTACTCAGTAAATATTTTTGAAAGAATGAATAAAATTTTACCTCTCAGTTGGTCATTAAAAGAATATACACAACAATTTGTAATCTTCCCTAACCAACTCTCCAAACAAGTTAACAAATACACAGACATAGAAAACAATACTTTGTTTAACATACTTACACTAATTACAATGTACAAAAATCCTAGCTACAGCTGTAGAAGTAGTCTGTAATTTCCAGTTTAAAACATAGGAACAACAAGAACAATTATTAAAATAGAAAAATTCAGTGTTTTTCAACATGAGCTATGGTTAAAATTACAAATAGACAACTTGATATATAGGTTGAAAATATGAAGCCAAAAGTATAAGCCTTAGCTATTATACCAGGATTATTTCGCATAATAAATTGAAGAATGATTATGCCTTCAGAAATTACCAATGGCTTCCATTAGCACAAGTTTAATTGGAAGTTTCCACATACCATATTCTTGGACATGATTGAGATTCCGTGTGCTCTGTATTGCATTAGGATTGCAGGCAATGATTTCTCCAAGCCTACAGATGCAACACTTTGATATCTATAGAGTGAAGATTGATTCAACAAGAAATAGTAGGTAGAAAAACAGAAATAGGTATAAGGGAGGAGAGTCTAGTCTATGTCTGCCATAGAGTTAAGGAGACAATAAACGGCTAACACTAAGGAAAATGAGAAGGGGGTATTTTAAAATATTGAATACAACTAGGCAAAAACAAGCTAGCAAAAACAAAACGAAACAAAATCCCTTCACTATTTCATGACAGACAATAGCACTACTTTGTATTCACCCAGCCTGTATTATTTCTATCAAATCTTTCTAGAAATTATTGCAGTAATCCTCACAACAATATGTCTCTGATACGAATTGGAAAGAGATGATATTTTCCTGCTTAATGGTTGCTAACAGTTGCTAAAAGTCACACAGAAATTCAGTGACTTGTGGAGTAAAATCAGAATCCAAGTAATTGCACATGTTAATTTACTAATCCATTTCCTAGCCTCCATACCGTTACAAATCTGTTTTAAATTTCTTCCCCTCTTCAACTTGTCCAAATACTTCACTTTTGCTAGTGTTAGTGTGCTATTTTTGAACAGATGATTAGCTGTTAATATAAAACATTATTTCTCTTTAACTTCTAAGGACTTCATTGTAAACAACATTATATAAAAGACATGAGCAAAGGTGTTATTACCACAGGCTAAAAATATCCAGAAAACAATACAAAAGTCATTTATTACTTCACTCTTTTGAAGGGCAAGTATGTAATGTATGTCTAAACAGCAAACTGATGGAAAAATATGTACTGATCTGTGGTGACAATGACTTGAAATATATCTCTAATACCACTTTGCATATTAGATCTTAAATGAAAGATGAGATTAGCATAAATTGTTCTTTCATAATAACAGTCAGTGATTTCCTCTTAATTTAAAGCAGTGTTACTTCTCTTTGATGTGGCCATTGCAGGCACACTTACGGTAGCCATCTTGCAACAGGCATGTTGTAAAACTAAACTAAAATAATGCTAACAACAACAACAACAACTTGTATAACGTCTGATGGCTTCAGGGGAGCCCCACAATCAATAAATTGGTCAATCAGTATCTCTCTTTATGTTGAGTAATTGATGCTTGTTAGACAAAAAACTGTGATTTGGCTTATTCTTTTTTCAGCCACAGCAGAAGGAAAACAGGAAAATATTAGCAGGGTGGCAACAGCCCACATATTAAGGATTCCCGAAGGCTGTAGATAGCAATGCTTTGCAGTAATTTTTAGCACAGAAAAAGTTCTCCCACTGTTCCCAAGCTTATAGCACACTGTTAGCCATTATGCTTCAAATGAAAACATTCTGGAACAGTCTCAAACTGACTGTCTCCTAAGTCAGCCAGCCTGTCAATATCTGAAAACCAATGTTATCAGTATCTCTTCTAGTGGGAGTATGATTTAACAAGGGTATCTCCACAGTCATTCTTGGCACACCTGGTCACAGGAGTACATGATTTACATAGCTGCTCGGTAGGGGTTTATGTTGAGAGAGATTTTGGCAGATGAGGCATAAAATTTGAAAATATGCAGCCAGGGAGATGGGTAGTATGAAAACTCTGTATTCCGTAAACATCACTCTTCTTCTGAGGTTGTTCTTAAGTCTTTCCAGCTAAATGGAAAAGGGACAAAGTTACAAAGGAGTGTATTAGAATGCTGGAAAATAAATAGAGTAGTTATGATCTGGCAAAAACAAACACTCAATATTAAGATGTTTCATTATACATTTCAGAAGTGAATAAATCCTTTGGCCAAGATAATACTAGACAACAGAAGATGCTAATATGAAATTCAGCACATGAAAACATGTCAGACACAAATTCAGACAAAATAGACACTGACCTTCCTTGAGAGGTAAAGTAGGAGTTAGCGATGTACGCAGGGAGTTTGCTGGAGGGTCGCTTAGCTCTGCTTCTCTTTGCATCGGAGGGGCTGGGAAAATTTGTTATATTAAAGAAGAAAAAGGGATAGAAGTCATAACTTTGATAATGTATAGTGTGTGCACATTCTCAGTTCATCACTGTTTGTATAGTTACTGAATAATAATTTGTACTGCACTACATCCCTTGAAGAGAAGATTAATCCATAAAATATTTTAGAGATAGACCACAAACCAGTTTTCTCTTTCAATTTACTAATATTATTTAGTTAACATGCCACTTTTTCTTTATCATCACCATTTTTAGTACAAATTATTATGGAATGCTAACGTATTGGCATGTCTTATTTTGACAACTCATGGCTGATAGTATATAGCCATGTGCACCTTACCATTTTCCCCCAAAACTTCACTACGCTGTGTGTTATTTAAAATGCATGTACACATTGGTGAGAACAGTAGCTTTAGGATCATATTTTAGGACAGAAATAGAAGGCTAATATATGTATAAAAGACATTAATAAATGTAACTGCTGAACAGTGAAGTATAATGCCTGTCTTAGATATGCCAATGATATAGAAATTAACACTTTCAATTACTTGTCAAAATAAAATGGTGAAATTTGAGTCAACTCAGCCTACGTGCCAATTACTCCAAGAAACCTTCCAACATATCCTCAGCTGTAAGTGACATTTCACTTTTCTTAGTCTCAGAGCAATTTACTGATACCTCCATTATGAAAAAAAAAAAATTGTCTTCTAACCATTCCATATAATTCAACATGTACTTTAACTCTTCCATTCCTATAGAAATTTCTTAAAAGCAGGAGCTTTATCTGATTCATTTTTTAAATGGCAATATTTTAATAAGCAACATTTTTAAAAGAATGAATGAAGCAGTGGTATTAAGGTATCAACCAGGGCTACTGTTCTCATCTGAGGCTCTATATCAGCTTCTTTTGAGCTTGGTGGTTGTTGGCAGAATTCGATTTCTTGCAACTGTCGGACTGAAGTCCCTGTTTTCTTGACATATTGCACTGTTCATGTTTAAGCAAACAAGGGAGCATTGAATCCTTCTTGGGCTTTCAATTTCTCTAACTTTTCTTTATGCCTTGTCTTCTGTTTCTAAGTTATCATGTTATCATATTAAGCCCCCACTGCTGGATTATCCAGAGTAATTGTCCTATTTTAAGTTCAACTGATTAGTAAGTTTAATTATATCCACAAAGTTCCTTTTGACATGTCAAACGATATAGTAAAAGTACAGAAATGAAGATGTAGAACCTTCTTGGGAGGTGTAATTCTCTTGTCATACCCAACTTGTCTGAAACTTCATCATTTATGTTTATCAGAAAGTGTATATTACTCTTTTACTGAACAAATATCCCTAAACATGTCAATATAGTCATTATTCACATTCACATTCACGTTTCATTGTGAATGAGTTTAGCCAGAATCTTACCTTTTAAAAATTTATATTTGCACTTACATAATAAAGAATTTTAGAGATGAAATGGAAAATATGAAATGATGCTGTGATTTTATGCTATGCACAAGTGTTTCCCAGTGGGAAACTAGAGAGAGCCCTGGGTGGAATACTGAAGTGTGGCACTCGGGAAAGGGGTGTTGGAAAGTGGAAGAATGAATTGGTCAGACGCTGCAACAAACAATAAGACAGCTTTCCTATGGGCGGTGAATGATAGTCCCAAGCGAGATAAGTTAACCTTATCTTAGATGGACCCCCCCTTTATCAATTACTCAAACATCACTTTCCCCCCACCACCGATACACACGAAAATGCTTAAATAGAGATACAAGGAAATATTCTATCAAGTTTCTGGGGTTGAAAAACCTATTTCTTTCTCCCAGAGCATTGTAAAGTATTTTCATAAAATAACAATAGAGTTGAGGTTGAGATAAAGGGGCATTTAGAATAGAGGGAAAGACACAATATACAACTATTTCTAACAGTTTCAAAATACCCCTTAACTGGCAGGAATAACCTTGTCTATTCAATTATTGTATTATATATTGAAAGAAAGAAATAATTTTCTTTGGTCCAGTATTGAGTCCGTGATAATCCAATCACAACCTTAACAGAGAGCAAAGCCAATTTCTATTTCACTTCACGGCACTGTAGTATCTAATCTTTTTCTATTGATAGTTACTGCATGCAATTTTCATTAGAAGAGTTTTAAACATCAGAGGTAACATTTGGAGACTGTAGCGGATTCATTGCTGCTCTTTCATATTTGGTCACTTCATAATTAGGTTATAACTTTACAAGAAAGCACATGCAAGGCACCGGGTCACAGCTTTAAAGTTATAGAACCAATAAAATCACCCAGGGTGTATCATTATTTTGAAATGACTTATAAGCAGTTTCATTTTATTGCCAAACATTTTTATAATTCTTTTTCCAAAGACAAATGTACTCAGCTTGGTTTGTGTTTGTCTTTGCATTTAATCATGTTTGCAGTCATTTTTTGAATTTACGATTAACCAATAGTAAAACTATTCTAAACTTTTTTCTCCCTAAATTTATCTTAGTGGCGATTGCTTATTACATTTTTATAATGTAGTAATTATTATATATACATAGTGCTTTGAGCATCCTGACAGAAGATATTTTATAATTTTATTATTTAATTGCTCAAACACTTGCAAATAACACATTCATAAAGTCTAAAACATGTAAACGTGACACAGATTCTAATGGTGTTCAGAAAACCACTAGATCGGAAATATTTTATGTAAACATAAATTAGCATTTTTACACACTCCTGGCCAAACTGGATGAGACCTGGGCCTGAATTTAGTTTCTTCCCTCAGACAGTTAGCAGATCATACATTTGTATATCCACAAAGAATACAGCAATAGATTGATGAGGCTAAAACCGTATGATTTATTGTTATTGCTGTTGTTAGATGTTGTATTCATGAAGGAAAATAATGAAAAAAAGATAAATCTTAGAAAAGCAGTGGGGTTGAGAATAAAGAAACTGGAAACTAGTATAGTTCTTCCACTTGTTGAGCATACCAACACATCACTTAACTTCTAGGATTCTGCTTAGCATATGTGAAAGAGTGAGGCTGAGCTAGAGCTGCACCCTGGTACTTTCTGGTTCTATAAATATAAAAGTTCATGGATTGATATGTGTTCTTCCTGTTCTTAAGCTATTATTTGATTGTTAAGATGGTTGGTTTGGAAGACAAATTAACTGTATTATTCAAGATTCCCCAGAGAAACCGGAGCAGTAGAATATGTATAGATACATAAAAAGATATTTATTATAAGGCATTGGCTCAAGAGATGATGGAGGCTGCGAAGTCCCATGACTGCCATCTGCAAGCAGGAGGCCCAGGAAAGCCAGTGGCATAGTTGTGGTGCAAACCCGAAGGCCTGAGAACTAAGAGAGCTGATGTCCAAAGGAAGAAGACGTATGTCCCAGCACAAGCAGAGAGAGAGAATTTGCCCTTTCTCTGCCTTTTTGTTTTGTTCAAGCCCTCAAGGAATTGGATGATGATGGTGCCCATCCCCCACATTGGAAGAGGCAAACTTTTTTACTAATTTTACCAATTAAAATACCAATCTCTTTTGTAAGCACCTCCACAGACACACTCAGAAATAATGTTTTACCACCTATGTGGGCATCCCTTAGCCCAGTCAAGTCGGCAAGTAAAATTAACCATTACATCGACTCTTTCGAAACATTATATTATTTTTAAAAAACACAGTAATAGTTAAGAATATAAACTTCAGGTCTATCTTTGGCATTTGACTCTTGACTATATATGAACTCAGCAGTACCCAAGAAATGGGAAGAATTTATTAACTTTGGGTTACTTACTATGAGGATGTTAACTTTCTGCCTTAAGTAGTTTGACCAATGTCACTATTTACAGATTCATTTCATGTAAGTGGGAATATTTTGAGATAATTAACTAGCAAATTGTTTTGAAATGAAACTTTAAGAAATTATAACTAGAAAAAAACATTAAAAGCTTATGCAATTAGTAATAGGAATGCTGATAGAAGGAATGAGAATAATCAACATACTAGTTCTGATAGGTAAGAAAAATAAAAAAATGAGGTACCCAGAAAAAAATTAATATAATATGAAAATTTAGTAAAGTTCATCCACTAGAGATGATTAATTTGCCACACTTGGCCAAGGATTTTCACAAATTCCTTATAAAAGAGTAATTATAACTTGATATCAGAACTCCTCTGTGTATTTCTGGTTCAGGATGGTGAACTCAGCCCACGAATTTTTTCTTTCCTCCCTACCAAAAACCCAATCAAATGGCAGATAAAGACTTTAAAAATAAAACAAACATATATCAGGACTGTGAATAAGAAGGCTGATAGATATGATCTTAATAACAGATGAAGCAGAGTGAACAAAGCCATAGTCCACAAGAAGAAACAAAGGAAGACAAAATAAATATGCAAGCAGTTCTCTTCAGTGGAAAAGAAGAGATCCAAACAGGCTATAAGCCTGATGACAATGCTTACATGATCTGGGCGTTTGAACGGAACAAAAATCATTTTATCAATTTTGTATAAATATTATTAAGTTACTTTAATATTAATATAATATTAATGATATCAAAGCCCTTTTATGCAATTGCACAATGAGGCAGCCCTCACTCTCTATATGCAGGCCCTGCATTGACAGAAAAACTGAAAAAACTGCTCTCAGAAGATATGGGAGCACTAGAGATTGTAGTATAGATATTAGCATGCCAGAGTTTTTGCACTTTTTAATTTTTATTATTTTTTAATTTGCTTATTTTTGGAAACCAGAGTGAAAACTAGCTTTTCTGTCTGGTTCCTACTCACATGCCATTCGAGGAAATGTTGAGAGTTAGTCTTCCTTTACAAAGGAGAAACAGTTGAGCAAAGTGACCTACAGAGAAACAGAGAAAACTAATATCAGCTATGTATCATATGAGAAATACTTGGAGATGTGCCTCAGCCAAACATTAAAAGTACCCAAGGAATATGTATGAAATAACATCAAAGAAAAAGCAGGGATAATCTCTACATATAATAAAAAGATTTCTAGGATGACAATAATGCAGCCCGCAAAGAAATCAGTCTAAATTGGAAACAAGACAGAGGGTACACAGAAAAATTTTAGTGTATATTTGTATATCTTTTCTTTTCTTTCAACATCTGAATGTCCTACAGTATTTCATTCCAAAAATCTCTTAATATGTGACTTTTGGTATAATTTAGTAACTCATTAACAACTTAAAATCATTCCACTGGTGGTGATATATTATCCATTATCTAGTAACAGTAGTACCATCAATGATCTATGTTGTCCAATCAATGCATGAAAGGATAAAGAAAATGTGGTATCTATACACAATAGAATAATACTGGGCCATAGAAAATAAAATCCTGCCATTTGCAGCAACATGGATGGACCTAGAGGACATTATACTAAGTGAAGTAAATCAGGTACAAAAAGATAAATACCACATGATTTCACTGAAATTTAAAAAGTTGAGCTCATAGAGGTAAAGAATAGAGTAGAGATTATCAGAGATGAGGGAGGATAGGAGAAAGAGAGATGGGGAAAGACTGAACAATAGATACAATGTTACAGTTAGGTAAGAGAAATAACTTCTGGTGTTCTGATGCATAGTAGAGTGACTATAGTTTACAATAGTGTATTATGTGTTTTTAAAAAGCTGAAAGAGTGGAATTTAAATGTTCTCTTCACACAGAGCTGATAAATATTTAAGGTAATGAAAATGCTAATTATCCTGATTTGATCATTACACAACTTATCCATGTATGAAAACATCACACTATACCCCCATGTATATGTACAATTTTTGTGTGTCAATTAAAAATAAAATAAAAAACAATTCTTTTTAACAAACGTTGCTGGAACATTTGAATATCTACATGCTAATTATAAAGTTAAATATAAGAAAATCTTGGATCAGACCTCTAACCATATATTAAATATAATAATTAATTCAAAACAGATCATACACTTAAATGTAAAATGTAAAACTCTGAAACTTCTAAGGGAAAACATAAAAGATAATTGTGGTGAACCTTGAATCAGGTAAAATATTTTTAGATATGATGCCAAAAGCATGATACCAGCTGAGCACCGTGGCTCATGCCTATAAGCCTAGTGCTTTGGGAGGCTGAGTTAGGAGGATTGCTTGAGGCCAGGAGTTCAAGGCCAGCCTGGGCAACATAGCAAGACCCTTTCTTTATAAAATTTTTTTAAAAATTAGCCAGGTATGGTGGTGTGCACCTGTAGTCCTAGCTACTTGGGAGCCTGAGGTGTGAGGATCACTAAAGCCCAGGAGTTGGAGGTCGCAATGAACTGTAATCATGCCAGTGTACTCTAGTCTGAGCAACAGAGCAAGACTTTGTCTCTTTAACAAAAAAAAAAAAGCATGATTCTCAAAGAAAATATTGATAAATTGCATTTCACCAAAATTAAAAATATATTTCTCTATGAAAGATATTGTTAAGAGAATTAAAGGACATGCTACAGACTAGTGAAAGATATTTGTGAAAGTGTTGTCTCCAAAATAACTCATATCCATAGTATAAAAAGAATTCTCAAAACTCAAAAATAAACAAGTAATCTAATGAAAAAGTGAGCAAAAATTTGAATAGACACTTCACCAAAGAAGATACATCAGAAGCAAACCAGCATATGGAAAGATGTCCAAGATCATTAGTCATTAGGGTAACACAAATTAAAAGCATAGATACCACCAGACATCTATAATATTGGCAAACAACTCTAAGAACAACCTGAAAAAACTATGTATAATGAGAAGTTTGCAGAGCAATCAGAAATTTCATACATTGCTGGTAAAAATGCAAAAATGGTACAACCGAGAGTTTGGCACTTTCTTGTAAAATTAAGTATATACTTACCATATGATGCAACAATTTCCCTCCTAAGTGTTTACCTGAAAGAAATAATACCGTTGCTCATAAAAATCTGTACATGTTTATCATAGCTTTATTTATAAGCTCCAAAAAAAGGGAAACAACCTAAATGCCCTTCAACCAATGAAAGGATAAACAGAACTTGGTGAATTCACACAGTGGAATAATAGTCAGTAATAAGAAGGAACAGATTTGATACAAATTATAATATGAATGAATTTCAAATACATTATGATAAGGGAAAGAAGCCAGGTTCAAAAGGCTACATGCTGCATGATTCCATTTGTATGACATGATGAAAAAGGCAAAATTACTGAGAATGAGAACAAATGGTAAATGCTGGGTTTTAGGAATGAGGGAAGGGGTCGATTACAAAGGAACAGCTCTAGGGGATGTTCTGGGTGATGAGTTGCCATACTTTGCTTACTATGATAGTTACACCATTCTATGCATTTGCGAAAACTCATAGAACTATATACCAGAAAGAGTGAATTTTTCTGTATGTAAGTTGAAATTAAAAAGTAACAGGGAAATTTCCACTTGTAGTCCTTAAATAAGTAAATATTCTCGATGATAAAATTGGAAAGCAGGAAAGCTGTTGTGAGAATAGTCTAATGAGGAATAAATAGATGTTGCCACACTTGATTTAAAAACAAAAACAATAGTGTACCTAGGTTATTTAGAAATATTAAAGTAATCAAGAGAACTAAAAAAGGAAAATGGTTTTCCCTGAGATGTTGTAGGGAGAGTTTTAGACTTACCCCTGTGGTCATGATTGGGTTTTTAAAGCACGTGTACACATCTTTTAGTAAAAATGAACTATGTAGTATTTATATTTTATAAATATGTGTACAAGAATTATATTTAGTTAATAGAAGTGTAGATAGTATATAGTAATTAATCTTATTCAATGTGACTTTAGTAGTTTTATATAATCCTCCTAGTGTCTTCATAATGTGTGAAGATAAAGAAGCCATCTTGCTTTTGTTTAAAGTCGACTTCTGTATCCAATAGATCTCAAATCATAATTACTTTATGAATCGTGTTAATACAGCAAACAGATAATTTAAGCCACCCTCCTTATAGACCTATGTCTCAGTCTTATTTTTGTCAGTGTGTGCTCCATGCTCTTTTACAATATGCAAAGTAGTCAATGTGGGTGCTGTGGGGAATTCTAAAAATAAAGTTCTAACAAACAGTGATTAATTCACTAAAAGATATGTGTCTCATATATTTAGTACATGATATAAAATTCTCAATATGGCAAAACATTATGGATCCTACTGCACAGTGTGTAGATCTCAAGAGGAAGCTAGTAATACAAACTGCTATTTGGAAGCTTAGAAGACATCTTTGTCCAAGCTGTTTAGTACATTTATTTTAAACTCTCAGGAAATCCTATCAAGTATTATTCTGATCCTGATAAATATGCTCTTGTCCTTTCTAAATATAATACTGTTTCTCTTATAGAAAAGATGGTTTCTATCATAAGGTATTGTTAAATAATACACCAACATCATGACAAAAGCATAGAAAACTGCAGTATTTCCTTGGTATTTATTTTTCAAAGCTATGAAAACCAACTTTCTGTGACTTTCATGCTTTGAAACCAAAGATTACTTACTGATTCTGGAAAAGATGGCACTGACTACTAAGAGAGGCAAACATCATAAGACCTGGAGAGCTAAAATCTTTGATCTCGTCATAAAAGTTTTAATTCTATTTTAGGGGAGGTATTTTTTTCTTATAATTTAATATGAATTTTCTACATTTATTAAAGTTTCTGCATATATTTTCTGAATTCAATTAATTTCAGGGTAAAGAGGAAAGATCCCAAGTGTGGCACTCTATGACTATAACATCTGTTGAGGAATAATACACAGTCTGCTTTATCCTATTTCTTACGGTAGAAGGCATGCTGATTAATACATCAGTAGTCTGAACCTGTGTTTTTATTTTGAACAGCACTGCAATAATAAACCAGAGATGGAAAGCTTATTGAGGGTGGGAGAAGAATTACATTTCAATAAAGAAATAGATTTCATTTTAAGTACCCAGGAGGTTATTTTGCCAGAAAGAATATAAATAAATCTCAAGAAAAATACTGCTTGGCAGTGGCCTTTATGTCTAGAATATTGCTTTCTCAATATAACCCCCATTGAGGCAAAATAATATTAACAAATGATGAAGTTTTTCTGTAATTCTTAATATTTTAATAAACATAGTTATAACATGCCAAGTAAATTAAACTCCTTAATCTTTCCCCCCTATTTTACTTTAACACTGCATTGCTGTACTTGGAAAATGATCATTACACAAACAAAGGCACTAATCATCCAAGATTGATTAAAAAGAAAAAGTTTTCTTGATTCCTTGTGACCTCTATGCTGAATTTTTTGAATAGGAGATTAAAGCTTAATTATTTGATGTACAAGTTCAGTGTTATCAATCTGGCCTCTTCACCACTATGAACGTGTAAATTGCTTGGGTAAAATAGGTGAATGCTCTCCTTTCCTTTTTTAAAGAATTCACATTTTCAGTTTCTGGATGAAAAATAATACCTTGACTGAATGCTAATCATACTTTCTGCTGACAAAGATAGAATAAACCAAGAGATTACCTAGAATGCTAAGGGGATAGAAGTATGCATAAATCAATACTGCCTCTACCCATATTACTAATCTTTCAGACATGAAACACAAAGGTTTTGAAAAATGTAGACCACTTTCAAGGTGGATAAGGTTTAAAGTGCTCTCTCAATCTTAAGATATAGTTTTCTTTACTAAACTATTTTAGGCTAAACTATTTTAAGTATAAAAGATGAAGTAATGGAGAAAAAAACCAGTGCCCCCACCATGCTCCCATTTCTCACCCAGTACTGTTCCACACAGGTAATCACAACATAAGTTTCATGTATGAACTTCCAGAAATAGTGTATGTATATACAAATGTTTTTTTACAGAAATTTTAACATGAAACATTTTGTGTCTTTATTTCTTGAATGACAGTTTACATATTGATCCATATAAATACATATAGAGTTGGTATGTTATCCTTTTATATCAACATTCTTAATTTATTCAAATTGTCACTTGAGATGAGTCCAGAAACAGCTAAGGCCTGATGTCGATCCCAGTCTTCCTCTGCTCTTCCTCATGGTGAGTTTCCCTTCGGGGCCATTTGAGTCCTTCCCTGCCAACCAAGCACAGAGCACAGGATCTCATGGCAGGTAGCTTGAGTTCAAATTTTGCCTTTGCCAGTTTTTCACCATGTGAATTTTGGGTAAGTTATTGAATTTATATAAGAATAAGTTTACATGCCTTGAAAATAATATAATGATATCTCGTCAGTTTTATAAATTATAAAAGTCATGAAAAATATTTAGCATAGTTCCTGGCACAATCTAAGTGTTCTGTAAATAAACAAGTGTGAACACATAAGTGCACATATAAGAATAACATTCACTGGGTGTCGGGCGGGGGGAAGGGGGGAGGACGGGAGGGGTATAAGCATACACAGAGTGCGATGCGCACCATCCAGGGGATGGACACGCTTGAAGCTCGGACTTGGGGGGGAGGGGGCAAGGGAAACATATGTAACCTAAACATATGTACCCCTATAATATGCTGAAATAAAAAAAAAATGGAAAAAAAAAAAAGAAGTGTGGATATTGATGCCTTTACTGCCAGAAGCCTTCTGGGATATGAGATAAAATTATCACTACATACGAAGTTTTAAATATATCCTCCAATACTGTGGTCCCCACCCACCCCCCACCCGCCCCCGGCCACAGACCAGTACTGTTCCATGGTCTGTTAGGCACTGGGCTGCGCAGCGGGAGGTGAGCTAAGCTTCATCTGTATTTACAGCCCCTTCTGTCGCTCACACCACTGCCTGAGCTCCGCCTCCTGTCAGATTAGTGGCGGCATTAGATTCTCACAGGAGCGCGAACCCTACTGTAAACTGGGCATGCAAGGGAGCTAGGCTGTGGCTTCCTTGTGAGAATCTAATGCCTGATGATCTGAGGTGGAGCTGAGGCGGTGATGCTAGTGCTGGGGAGCAGCTGCAAATACAGATTATCGTTAGCAGAGAGGATTGTATAATTATTTCATTATATGTTACAATGTAATAATAATAGAAATAAAGTGCATAATAAGTATAATGCGCTTGAATTATCCCGAAACCATCCCTCCACCCCCTCTCCCACCCCCTGTCTGTGGAAAATGTCTCTTCCATGAAACTGGTCCCTGGTGCCAAAAAGGTTGGGGACCGCTGCTGCAATAGTATCTATGGCCCTGCTGTGACCAAAGCTGATCTAGAGAACAGGTCCCTTTCCACTGCTCTCCTCAAGGTACCCAGATATTTCTCTAACATCTGCATAACTACAGTGAGCAGGTGAGTCTTGTCCCAACACTGGTGTACTTCTATAAAAGTGATTAGATCCCCTTCACGTTTAGAAGTGGTAAGTTGCCAGTATATTTTACATTGCAGACTCACTATAAGACACCGTATGTCTGCTAGTAATCTTTATACAAATATTGATCTACATAGGTCAAGCAGTCTAATTGTCTGGTTTGCATTCAGATATCTTGTATGTAGAGCAATTAACACCTTCTATTTTCCTGCGCTGTGGATTCAGCTGTCCTCTGTAGAGCAATGTGTCACTCCCTTATTCCCAGAACTAAACAGTGAATTCCCCTTGTGCTTGTATTCAACTGCTCTGTAAGTAAATGGGGGGGGGGGGTGCCCACCATTCCCTTCTGTATGCATGTACCATGGAGCAAGGATAAAATGGAACCTAAATCTCTTGTTCTCTGAGTAGTCTCAGTTCCTGTGTGACATTTCTATTTGAATATCTCATTCTATTAATATCTCATTTATTTCCACAATATCTGCATGGAAGGTGGCTATTATTATCCCAATATTACAGAAAAAGGATCGGAAGGCTAAAAAGCATAGGTAATTTCCCCAAAGCAACAAAACCATTAAATGACAGAGTTACTACTGAAACCCAGTTTCCATTGACTTCAGGTCCATATTTTTCCACCACATTGCGTTGTCTCTCATGAATAAGTAAAGAGATTCTGCGTGAAACTTACTAAATTCTGCAAGAGCAGAATTAACTAAATGTGTCCTTATTTTTTTCTTTCCACAGGGAAAAAGTCTGTCTACAGGTAGTATATATGCTGTAGTATGCTTGGCAATATGTTAAAATGAAAAACACGGTAACTGTTGACGCATATTCAAAGGTATCAATCAAGAAGGTGACCAGGGAGTGGTGGCAGTCCAGAGGTAGGCCTGCAAAAACTTGAGGATACCCTTAAGAAAATGAATATAGATGACAACACAAGAAAAATCACATAAAATGATGTAGGTGATCAAATTAGCATATTAAAACACTAGAATATCCATTATAATATTGTTTTGTGCAAAATGGTTGTAGATTAGATTAATAATACATGCATTATTTTTAAATCACCTTTGCTCGTTAATGTAGAGAAAACATACACACTGGCTAGTCCTCAGTCAAGAACACCCTACTAGACCATGGAAGAAAATGATTTACATGTATAAATTTATTCTTATTAGAACTTTGTTTCAAATTAGTGCTTCAAATCTGTGGTCTAATCTTAATGATAGTAATGCACAATGTTAAAATTGCCTTCACATTCATGTACTCATTTGGTTCAGACAAGAACCATTTCATGTTGAAAAGGCAAATACCACTATCTCATTTTTTTGAGACAATAGCACTGAATTTGAGGTTAATGCATTTACCCAGTGATTCTTCTGTCTGTTATTGAGAAAGGATAAAATGGAACATTGAGCATATGTCCATTTTTTAAACCAGGACCGTGGTGCTTTGGTTTCTGTGGCCTTGCAGAATAATTTGAAGTCAGGAAATGTGATGCCTTAGCTTTGTTCTTTTTGCTTAGGATTTATTTGGCTATCTGGTCTCATTTTGGTGCTATGTGAATTTTAGGATTGTTTTTCTACTTCTGTGAAAAATGATATTGGTATTTTAATATAAATTTCATTGAATCTGCAGACTGTTTTTTATTATTTTTTTAATTTCAAGATATTAAGCGCAAAAAAAAAGATATTAAGCGGATACAGATGTTTTCGGTCACATGGATCACTTGTGTAATGCTTGAGTAATGACTATTAATGTGCCCATCACTCAAATAGTGTTCATTGTTCATGTTAGATAGGTTTAACCCCCTCTCCTCCTTCTCTCTCCCCTCTTTAATTTCCAATGAATTTTATTTCCTTCTGTGCACATGTGTACTCATTGGTTAGTTCCAATTTAATAGTGAGTACATGTGGTGTTGGTTTTTCCATTTTTTAGGCACTTGACTAGGATAATTGTCTCCTATTCCATCCAAATTCTTGCACAAGGCATTAATTTGTCCTTGTTTATGGCTGAGTAGTACTCCAAACACATATACCACATTGGTTAATCCTCTCATGAATTGATGGGCACATGGGTTGATTCCACATCTTTGTGATTGTGAACTGCACTACAATAAACATTCTAGTGCAGTTGTCTTTTTGATAAAATGTCTTCCTTTGGGTAGATACCCAGTAGTGGGATTGCTGAATCAAATGGTAGGTCTGCTTTTAGTTCTTTCAGGAATCTGTATACTGTTTTCCATAGAGGTTGTACTAAGTTGCAGTCCCATCAATAGTGTATGAGCATTCCTTTCTCTCTGCATCCATCCTGGCATCTATTGTTTTTGGACTTTTTAATAAAATCCATTCTAACTGGAGTAAGACATCTTACTTGGAATAAGATATCTTATTGTGGCATTAATTTGCATTTCCTTACGATTAATGGCATTGAGCATTTTTGATTGTTTGTTGGCCATTTGTCTATCTTCTTTTAAAAAGCTCTTGTTCATGTGCTTTGCCCAATTTTTAATGAGATTGTTTGTTTTTTTCTTCCTGATTTGTTTGAGTTCTTTGTAGGTTCTAGTTATTAGCCCTTTATCAGATGTCTTGGAAAATATTCCATGTTCTGATGAGAAAAATGTGTATACAGCAGTTGTTGGGTAGAATTTTACTTAAATGTCTGTGAGATCCATTTGGTCTAGGGTTCAATTTGTGCCCAGTGTTTTTTTTTGTTTTGTTTTGTTTTTTGTTTTTATTGATTTTCTGGCTCGATATTTTGTCTAGTGCTGTGAGGAAGGTACTGAGATCATCCACAATTATGGTACTGTTGTAAAGTTCTTTTCTTATGTCTAGTACTTTTTTTAAGGTCATTCTTGTTGCTCCAATGCTGGGTACATACATATTTAAGATTATTGTATCTTCTGATTGAATTGATCCTTTCATCATTATGTAGTCACCTTTGTCTTTTTTTTTTAATGCTGTTGAGTTTAAAGTCTGTTTTTTTTTTTTTCCTGATATAAGTATAGCTACTCCTGCTTGCTTTTGGTTTCCATTTGCAAGAAATATTTTTTCAACTCCTTTACCTTGAGTCTATAAGAAATTTTACCAGTTAGGTGAGTTTCTTGTAGACAGCTTATGGTTGGATTTTTTAATCCATTTTGTCAATGTATATCTTTTAAGTGCAATATTAGTCCATTTATATTCAACTTAATATTGATATATGAGGTTCTATTCCTGTCATAACATTTATTATTACCTACTTGCTTTGTAGTCTCAATTGTATAATTGTTTTATAAGAGCAGTGGGTTTTACACTTTCATGTGTTTTCATGCTTCTGAATATCAACCTTTCATTTCCCTGTTTAGGACTTTGTGAAGCATTTCTTATAGGGCCAGCTTAGTGGTGACAAATTCCCTTAGCATTTGTTTGTCTGGTAAAGACTTTATTTCCCCTTAATTTATGAAGCTTAGTTTATCAAGATACAAAATTTGTGCCTTACATTTTTTTCCCATAAGATTGAAAATAGTACCCAAAACTCTCCTGGCCTGTAAGGTTTCTGCAGAGAAGTCTGGAGTTAGAATGATCGGATTTCCTTTATAGGTGATTAGGCATTTTTATCTTGCTGATTTTAGGATTTTTTCCTTTATGTTGACTTTAGATAGTCTGATTATTATATATCTTCGTGAAAACCATCTTGCAATGGTGTTTTGTGAGACTCTTGTATCTGGGCGTCTAGATATCTAGCAAGAGAAAGAAATTATTTCTCCATTTCCTCAAATACATTTTCCAATCTTTTTACTCTTTCTTTTCCCTCAGGAATACTGATGACTCATTGGTTTAGTCATTTCACATAATCCCATAATTCTCAAAGGCTTTTTTCACTTTTTAAATATTTTTTTCTTTATTTTTTCTGACTGGATTAATTTGGAAAACCTATCTTCAAATTCTGAAATTGTTTCATCTGCTTAGTCTATTCTATTCATCTGTATTTTGTATATCCTTCAATAAAACTTTCATATCCAGAAGTTCTGTTTGTTTTTTATTAAGTATCTATCTCTTTAGTAGATTTTTCATTCCTGTTCTGAATTCTTTTTTCCGGTTTCTTTGTGTTGGTTTTTAACTTTCTTTTGGATCTCATTGAGCTTCTGTATTTTGAATTCTTTATCTATCATTTCATAATTTTCATTTTGGTTATGATCTACTGTTAGTGTGATCCTTTGGGAGTGTTGAAGCACCAGCTCCATGTCTTAGGCTGGCAAGAGCATAATCTACTTTCCTATCACACCCCTGCCCAAGGGATTGTGACTCTCAGTTCAGTCAGACACTGTAATCTATCTCCAGGCCACAATGTCACTGAAAGCTGCAGAAAATGTCTATCCTATGTCTCTCTGCTGAAATAGTTTCAGGGAAGACTCTCTTCCTTGAGCCCAAAACAGACAGCTTGCCAGCTTTCCTGTTCTCCTTTGAAGGAACGTCGCTGCTCTGTTTGTAGGGGGAGAGCAGTACTGCTTTTCTACATATACAGATGGGTACCAGCTATGGCAATGCTGACAATTCGGGTCAGCCCAACTTCAGACCCTGGAAGAAGTGTTCAGGTGCCAGCTGTGGTATACTGGGTTAGGCAATTCCCAATCCATAGGCCCTTGGAAAGCGTGCTTAACTGGTAGGGGGACAAGACCAGGAATGAGCCAGCAGACATGTTTTCAAGCTCCCCCTGGGGATGGTGGTCCCCTGGCTCCTGGTACAATGCTTAGGTAGAGGCAGGGTGGCTGTGCTGCAGTCTTGCCGCTGGTGAAGGTGGACCCCTCTAACCAGGAGTAGAGGAGACAGGCAGCTGCAGAGCATGCAGGGCACAGACCTGTTGGGGCTGGCTTCCCAGAATGGCACCAGGCTGCAGTGGGAATGCTTAGGTGAGGACAGGCTGGTATGAAGATATTTGTGGGGCATGCAACCTGCTCACATTCCCATCCTGCAGCAAAAACAGCGGTCTCTATCTTTGAGGCACACAAAAATGCCTAGCCCCTACTCCATTGCTTGTGTGACAGTGGCAGGGACAGCAGCTGCAGCCCAAACCTCTGGGGGTTGGAATCCGAGGATGGTGTCAGACTGCAGCTGGAATGTTCAGGCTACGGAAAGGTGGCTGTGCCATGGCCTTGTCACAAGGGTAGGTGAATCCCTCTCAGTGGAGGCAGGCAGCTGTGGGGCACACAGACTATTGGCATTGCCATCCCTAGCAGTGGCAACTACATCTGTCCTTGGGATGCACAAAATTGTGGAGGTTCCCCACACCCTCTGTGACCTGGCAGCAGCATGGTGGCAGCAGTGGCCCCAGAGACTTCTGGGATCTGGGATCTCTGAATGGCTCCAGGTTGCAGCTACTCAATGCTCAAAAGCCTGTTGTACTCCATGGGAATTCATGCAATCAATACCTTGTGCAATCCCTAGGCAGCTCCTTGCATTAGTCTGGGAGTACCAAGGGTCTAGGAGTTCTCCCACAGCTAGGATTTTTAAAGTGTGGCGGGAATGTGGAGTCCCAGGGATCTCTAACTCATACTTCCCCCACTTCAGGAAGTTTCTCCTATCACCCTACAGATCCCAGCTGAGCAGGCTGCCTGGCTTCCCTCTCCTCTGCTTTCCCTGCTTCCCATGGTTTCTCGGTTGAATTCCAATGTTCTCCCTTAGACAATTTAGTTGAAGCATGAATATCTACTCGCTATTTTTGGTTCCTCTCCATGGGAGAGGGGTCCTCTAGCAGCATCTACTCAGCCATCTTAAACTAGAATTTTTGGTCTCCTTTAATTCCACTGTTCAAAATAGGATAATGTCTATCCTCCATTTAGGACATGAATTATCTCATAATTTTTAATTATAAATTCTTATGTCATTGTTCTTTATCACAAAGAGTGTTAGTTTACTGTTATTAAGGATTTGTGGGTGCTTTAATGTGATTGTTTTGGAGCCTCCCCTCATTTGATAATTGTAACAAATGAACGTGAATTTTTTTTCTATGCAGGCAGAAGAACATTTTCTTCCCTACCTGTACACATTTGATTCTCTCTGCATTTCTCTCCATATTTCCTTGGGTCTTGCCTTCTTTCTCTCCTCCTATGATTTCTCAGCCAAGATTGCTGATACACCCAATTACAAATACTCATTTCCACCACAGTTCATTCAACAAACAGTTGTTAAGAAACAAGAATACTTGAGTACTCTGTTAAGTGCTATGAAAATAGTAATAAATGAAATGAACATGACATATCTTACAAATAAAAGCATTTATATAAAAATACAGACATTGAGGAAATGCATTAATAATAGCATGATGGTCAAACGGCAGGATGGGACAAAAGCAGGGGCAGGGTTATACGTGAACTTCAACAAGAGAGCCTGTTAAAACCGAAAACTCACGTAAAGTCTTCCTGACAAAGTAATGCTTAGATGAAATTTGAAGCATAAATAGGAATGATGCATACAAATAGGGAATTTGTCCAAAGACCCTGAGACAGGAAAGTACTGAATAAAAGAATTGAAGCAAAATTTAGTGAGGAAGTATGAAAGTCCACTAGACTGAGGTCATCAAAATCTATGTGCACCTTTCTCATGATACTCACTTTCTTCCATAATTAAAAAACAATGATTGAAAGATTGTAAATGTGGAAGGGTTTTCTGTTTAAAAACTCACACTGGTAGATGGGGATAGAATGGATTGGAGACCCCAACACTATGTTTGAGAAGATTGGTTACGAATAGTATATTTATACTCTTCGGCAATTAAAAGCAACGAACATTGGATACATGCAGAAGAGTGATTGCATCTTCAAAATGTTATGCTAAGCAAAAGTAGCTAGACACAAATGACAACATTATGATTCCACTTATATGAATATCTAGAATAGGCAAAGCTAATATGTAGTGATAGAAATCAGATGAGTGGTTGCATAGGGTAGAAAGGTGGGGGGAATTTCAGAAACAGTTAAGGGGCAATATGAAGCTTTATTGAATGGAGGAAATTATCTGAATATGGATTGAAGTGATGATTAAAACTGTGTGTATGTGTGTGTGTATATATATATATCAACTTTGAATTGCATTGTGAAAATGGGTACATTATATTATATGCAAATTATAACAATAAAGTTGATTTTTAAAAAAAAAAAATATGTGATGTCAGCTTGATTTTATGCTTTTGACCTTTACCCAAAAGTTAAAAAAGAATAAATTAATTTTAAGGTAGGACTATGAGCAGTGGTCAGGAAATTGAGGCTTTACTTTAGCAATAATACTAAAAAATAACACAGAAATAAAGTGCAAACGTATTGTCTTATTGAATGTGGAGAACTTGAACCTTCTTTACACTTCCACTTAAAATTAAGGCTAATGATTATACTTCTGATCATGGATAAAATTGAATAATCTTGCTGCTAGGATTACAGTAAATGCTCTTCACTAAATATTTTTTAAAGTTTTATTTCATATATAATGTCTCTCAAATCACCTGCTTACTACCTCTGAAAATGTTCTATATTCCTATAATTATTTCAATTCACAGCAGATTAATGGTTTCACCTGTTTATCCCAGTAGTATCTCCAATATTGCACTGCCTCCTGGGAGGACTACACTGATTTTCACATAAAAATATCACAACAGATGATTTTATGACCATTCAACTATTATCTTAAATTTATCTCATTTGTGATTAATAAATACAATAAGATATCAATTTTAAAAGTCAAACAGCACTCTTTAAAGCATTTTGGTGGGTTCAAACTGGAGAGTACTGCAGTTGGACTATTTAGTAGTTTTTTGAACAATTTTATGTAGAATCAAATCATTTGATTTTACTTAAACAGTTGGATTGTGTTTATATTTAAGTAGAAATTATCATCGTGTGACCCAACACTGTCAACTTTAGAGTATTTCTCATGAAGAGTACATCATTTGCTGAACACATAAATACAGAGTTTGGTTATCTGTCAAAATATAGAGTCATCACAGTTTAAAAAAGAGAAGAACAAATTTATAACATACCTGACATACACTAGGCTGCTACTAGGAGGGAGCAAATTACCAGAGTTCAATGCTTGATTAGAGCTCAAGATGGATAGGATTTGTTTGATTTTGATTTTTAGACTCTAGGGATATTTTTTCCTATATTAAACACTATGAGTTTTCATAATATAAAACAATGGAATCATGCCCAGAAAAGAAAATTAAAAGTCCAACTTTAATTATTCACACAATTTAACATGGAGAATGAAAAATAATGACAGCTGGAAAATGCAAGGAATGGAAAGGTGGAGCTAATGAAGATGTCTGTCCTCATTATAAACACATTTTGTGAAAATCAAGAGAAAAATGAAAAATGCAAAATTAAGTATACTTACCTCTTGTTATGAAAACTAATTCAGAAGGATCAATAAGTTGAACTGCAACCACCACTAAAATTGACAATAAAGATCTAATTAACAAACCAGGTAATTTTGTGATTACAAGATTGTTTAGACTTCAAGATGGGTTTAAGAAAAATAAAGGCGTTTTCTATCAGTTTATAAATAAAATAGTAATTGGTCTGTAATAAAGTAATGAAAATTTACATCCATAGAAGAAAATGTTACAGCTGAGGACAAAATAATCAGTGTAATCACAGTGTGACAAAGCCACTTTTTACATATCTTTTCATCTTTAGTATAAGTAGTATTTCTCATTTCTATCCACCCCAATATACAGCTATCTAGTAGAAATCAATGTAGAAAAAGAGAATAATTACACTCCTTCCCTGATCGGTGAAAAAAACTAATCATAGATTGGTTCCATGTACATCAAACTATCACTGCAAACATTGGATGAATCTATATGTGATTTTGACCAAAAAAATAAGAAAAATAAAACACAGCTACTCTTCAGGTAAAATTCACTAACTTAAATATTTTCAGGGCTTATCTTTTCATTCAAAATATTTAAAAATAATTTGCTATATTAACTCTCAACTACTTTAAATTTTACTCTAAGGCAACAGGCATGTAGATTGTTACTCCCTCAGAACAAAAACAATGTCTGTGTTTGTTTATATTTTTCCTTAACATGAGCCTGGAAAGAAGCAAAGAATAATGTGCAATTGTTAATGAATAAAGGACTAAACATGAAATGACCAAAAAGTCAAAGAATAAATAATTTCAATTACAAAAACATGATTATATGAAGGAGCTAAGAGAAAACTTCAAAAAGTTTGTGGAAAATTGGAATTAAAAGATAGATTAAAATATATAAACTTTAATTCTTAACATAATCTCCATTAAGTTGAAGACACTTTAGTCAGTGAGGATACCAGCCATTTGGTCCATCCCTAAAAAACTGAGGGTCCTAGGAATTTAACCATGTCAATGTATTTTTTTTACATTATTAGCTAAAGAAAAATGGGTTCCCTTTATAGATTTTTTAAGATTAGGAAACAAAAAGAAGTCAGAAGGAGCCAAAGCAGGACTAAAAGATGGATATCTGATGATTTCCTATCAAAACTCTTGCAAAATTGTCCTTGTTTGATGAGAAGAATGAGCAGGAGCATTGTGATGGAGAAGGACTCTCTGGTGAAGATTTCCTGGGCATTTTTCTGCTAAAATTTAGGCTAAATTTCTAAAAATACTCTCATAAGCAGATGTTATTGTTCTTCAACCCTCCAGAAATTCAACTTGTCAAAATTTCCTGATAACTTAGATCATCATGATCAAAATATGTCACCAGTTCATATGTGGGAGAATATCCCAGAACCTAGTAAAAGTTCTATTAAAACAATGGTCTGATTAAGGCAATTAGAAAAATGTACCCAGTCTAGTCAGACAAGCAGACCCCTTTGAACTAATTAGAAATAGAGGTTCCTTTCTCAACAGAGCACAGCACATGGATTGATCTCATCTTCCTCTTGGTGATTCACAATGCAAAATAACATAGATAAAGATCTAGAAGTCCCAAGTAAATATATTGATATCATTGTTTATAACAATCCTCCCCCAAACTTCTGTTTATATAGTAGGTACTCAATATACTTACTAAATAACTAATGTGAAATAAATTTTTCTTCTGTCACAACACCAATTAAAATACTATGCACATGCAACAAAAACATTTGTACCCCCTTAATATTTTGAAATAAAAAAACAATATGTAGATGGCTTTCTTGGGATGTTTCCTTAGCTCTCCTTGCCCACACTAAATGGTTCCACCCTGCTTTCTACTAGAAAAGTTTTTAACATATTTCAAGGTGGAAGTTATTTTCAGAATGGTAAAAGTGACTAGCATTTTAACTTTCAGATAAGCAGAGCCTGAGTATACACTTTAAAACAAGAAAATGATGACATTGTATGGTAATTGGATTATATACCTTTTGTGCTTTTTTTCTTACATAGAGTTACAAATGCAAAATGCTCATTGAAAACATTAGAAGAATTAAAAATACAGAGAATTTGCATTTTTATACAGGGCTATCAAATTTCTCATTTTTATTCTTCACGAATTTCATACATATTGAATAATAGAAGGCCAGGAGATCTTAAAAATAATTCTAATTTATGCCACAGGACATGGAAGTACATTTTTAGTAATATTTGATTTTAGCTGGTATTTTAATAACAAAAGAAAATGACCTGAATTGCTGCCCTCTACTTTTCTGTATAGTCTTAAATTTGCAATGTCTTTGTCAAGTTTTGATATTAAACTGTGATGGTCTATTTTCTGAAAAATTTGTGTAAAGTTGACATTATTTCTTCTTTGAATGTTTGGTAGACTTATCAGTGAAAGCATCTAGGACTGAAGTTTTCTGGGTGGAAAGCTTTATGATGATTAATTCAAATTTTTACAGATATAGAACTATTCTGGTTTTCTATTTCATCTTGTGTCAGTTTTGGTAAATCGTATTTTTAAGAAATATGTAGGTTGTATCTGGTTGTCAGATTTATTAGTATTAAGGCTTCCTTTATTACCATTTAATATTTATAGGATATGAAGTGATTAATATTTGTTATCTTAAAATTGAATTTCAGATTACTACATAGGATCAAATGGGATGTGATTTGATTAATTCAATTCTTTTGGCTTCTACACATTTTAATTCTAAATGAAAAGTGAAAAAATGGTATAAGAGTGCCATATATATAAAAGTTTTATATATTATTTGTTTTCTGGGTGAGAAGAAGTTCGATAGGCATGAATTATTTTTAAATTATTACATTCAAGACAGCAGTTCAGTTAACCTAAAGGTAAACTATACTTTTTTTATTGATAGTATCTTTTCTGGTATCCTGTAGGAAAGAGTTTTCCACCATCCCTTGCATTAAATTTTATTAAAAATAATGATACGTGGAAGTTCCCAACCTCTTGTTGGAACTGATAACTGGTGAGGATAATATATAGATACGTAGGCAATGCCAATATGATAAGCCAATTTCTATTTATTTTAAATAGACTTAGCTAAACAAAATCACATTAGGTCATCCAAAGTGTTACAAATCCTTTATTCTTTAATAACAAAACAAAACAAAATACAAATAAAAACTTCATGTGCAATATATACTGTACATTTTGTGAGAATTCAGTTAATAGCCTTGTTTACTACTTACTACCTTAACTAAAGAAAATGAAAGAGATAAAAAACTCTACCAGCATTCAAGAAAGGGTTAATAAATTGGTTTTTAAACAGCAACAAAAAAAAAGGATGCATAAGATATTTGTCACACCGACTTCCAACACAAGATGGCCCACCAAGCTTTACAAAGAGTTAATATTTTAAAAGGCATGTTAAAAACATCCACGTTCAAGTTTAGAAACCAATTTCCTTGTGGAAGAGATTATCAATTTTCTCATCGTTGTTATTGTTGTTTCTCTCATATGATTCCTAAGATTTATTTATTTACTTATTTATTTTTAATTCAGTATATTACGGGGGTACAAACATTTTGGTTACATGAAATATATTTGCCTCACTCAAGCCAAGGCCACACGCATGTCCTTGCCCCATACAGTGTACCCCATCTCCATTAGATGTGGGTTTGCCCACCCCACCCGCTCTACCCACCACCCCCCAATCCCCTACCTGACCAGAACCCAGTGAGTATTACTACCATGTGAGTACCTTAGTGTTGATCAGTTAGTACCAGTTTGATAGCGAGTACATGTGGTGCATGTTTTTGCATCCTTGTGATACCTCAGTTTGAAGGATGGGCTCAATCTTTATCCAGGATAATATAAGAGGTGCTAGATCACCATTGTTTTTTGTAGTTGAGTAGTATTCCATGGTACACATATACCACATTTTATTAATCCACTCATGTATTGATGTGTATTTGAGTTGTTTCCACATCTTTGCTACTGTAAATTATGCTGCTATAAACATTCAAGTGCAGATGTCTTTATTATAGACTGTCTTTTTTTCCTTTGGATAGATGCCTAGTAGTGGGATTACTAGATCAAATGGTATTTCTATTTTTAGCTCTTTTAGGTTTCTCCAAATTACTTTCCATGGGGTTTGTACTAATTTGCAGTCCCACCAGCAGTGTAAGAGTGTTCCAATCTGTCCACATCCATGCCAGCATTTGATATTTGGGGACTTTTTGATACAGGCCATTCTCACTGGAGTTAGGTGATATCTCATTGCAGTTTTGATTTGCATTTCCCCAATGATTAGAGATGTTGAGCACTTTTTTATATTCTTGCTGGCCATTATTCTGTTGTCTTTTGAAAATTTTCTGTTCATGTCCTTTGTCCATTTATTGATGACGTTATTTGATTTTTTTCTTGTTGATTTTCTTAAGTTCTATATAGATTCTTATTATCAGCCCTTTATCAGATGTGTAGAAAGCAAATATTTTCTCCCATTCTGTAGGTTCTCTATTTGCTCTAAGGACAGTTTCCTTGGCTGTGCAGAAACTTTTTAATTTGATCAGGTCCCATTTGTTTATTT
>RJWJ010002027.1:0-111137 GCA_004363605.1 Indri indri | reverse complement strand
ATTGGATGTCGGGTAGGGAGGGAGGGGGAAGGGGGAGGGGCGAGGGGGAGGAGGGGACGGATATATGCATACACAAAGGGTGCAATGCGCACCCTCCGAGAGATGGACATGCTTGGGACTGGGACTTGGGGGGAAGGGGGGGCAAGGGCATCATACGTAACCTAAACACCTGTACCCCTATAAACAACAAACAATAAATTAAAAAAAAAAAAAAAAAAAGAAAATGAATCCCAGGGCTTGGTGACTTCTAGGAACCCAGTAAGAAATTACGCTTTGCCTGGCTCCTGACGGCAGAACAAAGAGCATCATTTAGGCCCAAAAGCACACCTGAACAGTTGGTTTGAGAAATGGGAACACAAACATGTTCTCAGTCTCACTCTTAGACCTACTGACTAAGGAAACAGTTGCTGGTTCCTCACATGGTTCCACTGGTGGTGTCAGTTCCTCTTCTCCCACCAGTGCTGCTTTCTAGAATGAGCTTCTCTTTCATCATGGAGGGCTGAGAATCCCTGACTCCAGCCAACACACACCATGAGTTTCCTGCCTGTCAGACTTTGAAGCTGAGTGATATACCTGAGGTATGGTGGCCTTAAAGGAAGCCCACCTAACCTGGAGGATGCCTTCCACCTCCGACTGGCCAGAAAGCAGCCAGTCCCCTCATAAGCACATTGAAGTCCTCGACAAAGAAGGCAGCTGTGGACCAGGCATGTTCTGCTTAATTCCTGCCTCTCCCCGTGCTTCTCAACATGGATTCTTACTTGCAGTGATGTCAGGAGTGAAGCCATTATATTCTGTCCATGCCTCTGTTGGGTCCTCTTAAATAAAACAGAATGAAACAGAGACCTCACATGAAAAAAGAGTTAAAAAAAAAAAAAAAGTAAAAGTAAAAATGGGAGCAGAATGAAAGGGTACAGGATGCACAGGGTAACAGTTAAAGGAAAGAGGAACTTAGAGCTACACTCCCTGGGTTTGAATCCCACCTCTGCCCCTAGCAGCTGTGTGACCTTGGGTAAGTCACTAAACCTGTGACTCAGCTTCCTCATCTGCAAAATGGGGATAACAACAATACCTGCTCATAGGGTTGTGAGAATTATGTAAGTTAACAAGAACATGTGGAACAGTGCCTGACCCAGAGCTAGAGCTATGTAAGAGTTACCATTGTTGTCATCATCATTGTGAGCTTCTTAAACCTGAACATAAATTTGTAATTCTGCTCTTGGAAAGAATTATACCAGAAAGATGCCAGGTAAGGTATAAAAGCCCTCAAAAATCAAGTAGTCAAAGGGGTGAATCCTCTGGATTAGATGAAAGAAAATAAATTAACCACTTAAAGCATGGATAAAGGCAGCCAAAGAGGATGGAGAGAAAGGCACAGGTGTATAAATGTTTTAAAATACCTAAATTCCAGGGAAATGGGCTGTGGGGATTTACCTAATTTAACTAGCAAAACTAGAATAAAAACTAGTTTACAGGTGGAAAACCATAAAATATGTCACAGTGATGAGTTCCTACTCACTGTCAACTGGTATCACAAGTGATGTGTAGAGCTCCTGGCATGCCTCATTTAAATAGGGGAAATGAGAGAAAAATGTATCAGAAACAGTGGGTGTCAGGAGTGAAGATCTGGGGAGACAATGCAATGCTCTCCCTTTTTATATGGCAAGCCTGCATTTGTGCTGTCCTTTTCTGGGTGATTCATCACAGGCACCAACAGATAGCATGACTGTACCACTTTCCCTCCATGGGAAAGGCTGGTGGAGTTTTTACAGCCTGGAAAACATATCTATGGGCTGAGCTGTTACTCTGCCGCGTTAGCCAACTTTTCACAAGCCTTGATTAGCAGCTGGTTGATGTGAGCCAGCTATGGGAAAAGTCAACAGACAGTAACCAGGGACACCAGCCTTGTGACAGCTTTTTACTGAATTAATTCTCTTGCCCCACATCCTTCAGACACTTCATTCTCTAGGTCCCGCTGGAAGAGGGACAATGCTCTCTTATATTCCCTTCCATGAACACTGCACACACTTGGGCTCAGGAAGGGGACTGCTTGCCAAAGCATCAACAATGCTTTGCCACACGTAGCAGAATTATGGGCAGTTTCTCTCCCTTTGACTTGAACATTTTTCAATTTTCTATGAAAAACATGTCACTTTTGTGATATTAAAAAAGAACTGAAAGATTTGCTTCCTTAGATCAATCTACTTCAGATCTAACCAATTTCCAAGATACATGAGGTACAACAGAAATAAATATGAAGGTCAGAACTCACCTGTTTTTCTGTGCTTGCTTTTGTCTGCACCTATGAAAAGGAGTTGTCAGGACTCACGGGATTGTTAAGAGGCTTAAAGAAGATAACCCATTTGTCCAGTACCTGGCATATGGCACAAAGGCTTTGCTCCAAAAAGATGGGTTAATCTGTGCAGTCTAAAGAGACTAAATACTCCAAAGGCCCATATTGCAATCTCCAGTGTCGGCACCAACAAGCTTTCCAACAGAGTCGTACTCGGCTAATCATTATCCAGAACAAAGGGGGACTCATTTGCCTGGCTCACACACACCTAGAGAGAGCTATATTCAGCGGGATACATGTGAATGCTCATTCTAATTGAAGCCTTGGATCATCAGCATTAGTGACTGTTATACCGAATGCTTACAATATTCTTTAATGCAGAAAAGAGTTTCTCCAAAGTAGTTCTGTCTCAGGCACCAATCAACAAAATTTGTCATCCTGAACTTTCTTAAAAGTACTCTTATTCACAATGCCATTCCTTGAATGGCTCTCAAGCAGAGGTTCATAGTCACATGTTCTAAAATGGGTCCAATTTTCTCTAAGGGAGAAAAGTGTGCCAAGGTGAGTGAGAACTTAAAACTTGAGCCAGAGTTCACTTTGCACAAAATTATAAGACCCAGGTGTAATTTTGTTGTAGTCATTATAGACTAGTAAAAACAAAAGCCAGAAAGAAATATATATAATAAAGGTGGCTTGTCTTTGGTTATATTCAACGACTCTTCCAAATATTGTTACGATTTGCATAGCAATTTTGTCCTGACCAAGAAATTTCCCTTCAATTAAACTTTTAAAACATAGAAGTAGACAGAAAAGCCCAGTTCTATTCTTAAGATAGACACCTATAGATATCTGTAGATACCTTAAATACTTGACAGGAGAGATGAGAAAAACACAAGACTGGTTTGAGGCTAGCAACTTCTCTGGAAAAGTGGAGTTTAAAAAGGTAGCGAAGGTATGAATGACTCCAATATGCAGCAGACATTATCAATATTATGTATCTAGAACTTGAATATACAAGCACTGAAGTAATATTGAGGATGAATGGGCCAGCCGCAGTGGCTCACGCCTGTAATTCTAGCACTCTGGGAGGCCGAGGCAGGAGGATCGGAGGATTGTTGGAGCTCAGGAGTTCAAGACCAGCCTGAGCAAGAGCGAGACCCTATCTCTACTAAAAAATAGAAAGAAATTAGCCAGACAACTAAAAATATATAGAAAAAATTAGCTGGGCATGGTGGCATCCCAGCTACTCAGGAGGCTGAGGCAGAAGGATTGCTTGAGCCCACGAGTTTGAGGTTGCTGTGAGCTAAGCTGATGCCATGGCACTCTTGCTCAGGCAACAGAGTGAGACTCTGTCTCAAAAAAAAAAAAAAAACAACAAAAAACATGAATGATATCCATTCAGCCAGAACGTTCTAGTCAGAACATGATCTGGGAGATTATTTTGCAGTAACAAACAACCTCAAATCTCACTACTTTCACATGACATAAATTTATTTCTTACTCATGCTCCATACTCAACATCAGTTAGCTGGGGGCTTTGTTCATCATAGCCACTCAAAGGGCCCCAGATAGATGAAGGCTTGACATTGCTTCCATAATCATAGCGGCAGAGAAAGAAGGGGAAAACAGTAACTCACACACATGCTCTTAAAAGCTTCCACCCAGAAGTAACAAATGTCCACACTTCATTGGCCAGAGTGAACTGGACAAACCTAACTGCAAAGAGGGCAAGGCAGTACGATTCTACTACATGTCTAAAAGGCACAGAGCTAGACATTTCTGGTGAGCATTATTAAGTGCTGTCACAAATGACAACATTATCAGCCACAAAAAACAATGGTGATCTAGCACCTCTTGTATTATCCTGGATAGAGCTGGAGCCCATTCTACTAAATGAAGTATCCCAAGAATGGAAAAACAAGCACTGTGTGTACTCACCACCAAATTGGTATTAACTGATCAACACTTCAGTGCACGTATAGTAATAACATTCATCGGCTGTCAGGAGGTGGGGGGGGGGTGGAGGGGATGGGTATATACACACCTAATGAGTGCGGTGCGCACTGTCTGGGGGACGGACACGCTTGAAGCTCTGACTCGGGAGGGGCAAAGGCAATATACGTAACCTAAACAGTACCCCCATAATATGCTGAAATAAAAAAAAAAAACAAATGATGTTAGAAGAACTCTGCAAAATTCTTTCACATTTGTTAGCTCCTTTCTACACCACCGTTACAGTTCCAGTGCTATCAGCATTCCAATTTACAAATGAAATAACCAAGGCTCACAGAGCTCAAGTGACTTGCTTTAATCACATAAATAGTAAATCAAACAGTTTTTGGAATTTCATATTCTAATTATTTAGTTAAAAGGCTACTGAGGTACAAATCTTGCACCCATAATTTGAAGTACATTCCAACTTATTTATTTGTACTATTTGTTAAAGACATTTTCTGACATTACTCATCTCTGCCTATGTATGTACTGTAACTCAGTTCTGTGCTTCCTGAAGACATATTGTCAAATAGTTCTTTGTGTTCTCCACAGCATCTCAGCCAGTGCAGGGTCACAAAAGGCAAAATATTTATAAATGTGTCTTGAATAACTTGTAAGACACCTAAAGTATCACTATTTTCTGAACCTACGCTAGGCTTTAAGCACCTCAGGAGAAAGAGGTCAACTAGAAAAAGTCTGCTACTTTATTGTTAGGGAGAACTTAAGGCCACTCCACTTGGAGATGTCCTCTAGATGTCACCTGCCTTTACAGGTACAAGGTTTTAAGATGCATGTGAAGTGTGACTTTACCATCACGTGCTTCCCTTTTTCATCACATCACATCATGCCACACACTCCTGCCAACGCATCATTCTTACTGCAGACAACTGGTGCAGATTTGTAGACTTCCGTTTGCCTTTGACACTGAAAGTTCCTCTCTGTGAATTCACTAAAAGTCGTTTTGCCAACATAGAGTCATTTCCATAGATCTCCAAGGGCAGAAATCCTTCTGAAAACACTAGAATGAATTCAGTGCTCCTGCACAGGGAAGACTGGAAGGCTCAAATGCCAAGTGCTTGATTAAGACCAGTCTGAATAAAAAGGAGAGGAGATAATGGTGAAAGCAGTTCCCTAATAGTTTGTGTAATACGTCTCAATCTAACCACAGACTAGACTTGCCTGTGGCACGCTACTTACCTTCCTCACTTTCCTCATTATAAAAGTAGGATAATAATGGTACTTATTTCACAAGGTTGTTGTGAAGATTAAATGACAATGCATAAAAACACTTAGAAACTGCCTAATACATGGTAAGTACTCATTAAATGTTATAGTTATTACTTTCTTTTGAATTTTGCCAAATGCTTCCACTTGAGTCAGTTGAGTTCAGATATTAACATAATGAAATTTTAGGACTGGAAGGGACTTTGGAATCTACTTGCTCCAGAGTAATTGAAGGCATTTGCCTGGGATCACACAATTTATGATGGAGCCAAGATGGAATCTGGGTCTCCTGACAGCTAGCCTCGTGTAATTTTATGTCTAGTAGGAACATCTTGCTTGGAATGGTGTTTGACACAATATCTACTTGATTTCACACAAATCAAGGTTGATTTTCTTAGGTTAGTGTTCATTGCTTCTGAAAATCCATCTATTTAAGCACACAGAACACAACCAACCCCCATCACTATTAAATTTTGGCCTGAGTACAAAAGGAAACAAGCCCAAATATTGAATCAAAGCTCTTTGCAGCCTAGAGGTAGGACTCCAGTCTGAAATTAGTTCTATTTTGCTCACCAGCTTAATGATATTGTCAGTTGTTTTTTAATTAAGTCACCCTTAACTGCTACACTGAAAGAATTTTAAGAGCTATCGGAAATGCTTGCTGTGTTCCAATGTACTTTAAAGTGAAAAAATTTGAATTGGTTTTCTTTTAAAAGGCTTAGATAAGGGCATTTCAGAAAACAGCATAAAAGTGTTTTTCCAGGTAGTAAGGGTCTGGAAATTCCAGCATGCTTGCATGCTCTCCAGCTTCTGAGAGTTATATTCATGACCCCCTAACCCAAGGGAGATATGGAAGGATCATGTGACAAAAGCATTACCCAAATAAATACTGGCAATTTCTAAAACAACTATGTAGATAGATTTCCTGGCCAGTGGCTCATGCCTCTAATCCTAGCAATTTGGAAGGTTGAGGTGGGAGGATCACTGGAGGCCAGGAATTTGAGAGCAGCCTGAGCAACACAGCAAGTCCCTGTCTCTACAAAAAATAAAGAAATTAGCCAGGCATGGTGGTGCATGCCTGTAGTCCTAGCTACTCAGGAGGCTGAGGTAGGAGGATCACTTGAGACCAGGATTTCAAGATTGCAGTGAGCTATGATCACACCACTGCACTCCAGCTTGGGTGACAGAGTGAGACCCTGTCTCTTAATGAAAAGAATGGATTTCTTCTTTATATTCTTTCTTTCCAGAATAACATGATTATTCAATGTAGAGCAGGTATGCCATCCTAGCTTCTCTTCTGCCCTTACGAATGTTCACCTGAGATACCTCTTCACCAAAATAGATAAAGTGAACGGGAGTCAGCATGTTGCCATTACATGGACAAAGAAAAAAGATATTTCCCCTTTCTGGGGAGGAATGCCTGGTTGAAACCATAATGTGAATTCCCAGCAGACCAATTGTTTACACAAGAATATGCTATTGCTGTTCCTTAGCAACCATTGCAGTTCTTCAAAGGCATTGTGGATGAAGAGCTAAATATCTTCTTCTGGCCCTTGTATCTAAAGTGTGACTTGAGATTCTGATTAAAATGAATGTCCTAACTAGCATTTTAAAAGCATCCAACAGACAAAGCTTGCTCGTGGAGTTAAGTCAGATGCTGTTTCAGTCAATGGAAGTCTCAAACCACCAAATAAACACTTCACCACTCTATTTGTGCAGGTCAACTGTAGATGCATACAATAGCATCTGGTCTACTCTGGTTGCCATCAACCATGACATTCAACTCTCCATTCTCTTACCCAGGCCCCTTTTCTACTCTGCAAAGAGACAACTGATGTGTGAGGTACGCGGGATACTGAGAGGCTGTGAAATGTTTAAACAAATAAACCTCTACTCAAAGTGACAAGATACCACAAATTTAATGACAATCTGCAATTAAAAAATATGTAGGAACTCTACGCAATTGCTCTATTGCAATTCAAATATAAACACAAAATAAAGTCTGTCACTCAAATACATCATTAAATTAGGTCATAAACTATAAACGTGGTTTGTTATGATAGCCTTTTTGTTACTGTTATTTCCAGGATTAAAATCCTGAGTTTAATGCCAATGATTCCCCTGTCCCCAACCCCCCCCCACCCAAAGTTTCTACTAGACTCTCCTTACTGTTCAGAGGGTGTCTTGGAATGTAAGTGATAAAATGACCCTGCAAAGAAAATTTATGCTTCACACCAAAGTGGATTGTCATTTGAGTTCCATCTGATTTTCCCACTCAAGATCTCTGTAGTGGACTTTGGAAAGTTTTCTCAGTAATCTAGTTCAGATTTAATACTGCTTATTTGTTCATGCATTTGTTAGTTTGTCCATTCATTTGACACGTATTCCTTGAGCATCTTGGTGCCATGAACTGGGTTAGGGACTAGGGATGCAATAAATCAAACATGTTCCCCACGCTCAGGCTTATAGTCCTGAAAGGACAACAGAAAATTAGCTGCCAAATATGATGCAGTATGTCAAGTACTGATGACAGGGGAGGATCAATGCTAAAGGAACACCCATGAAGGTCCCCTTACCCAGACCCAGAGAGGGTTCAGGAAAGGCTTCCTGGAAGAAATGGTGATGAAATACAAGAGGTGAAAGAGAAGAAAAGGATTCTGGGAAGAAGGGGTAGCAGGTACACAGGCCAGGAAAAGAAAGGGCATAGCAAGTGGAAAAAATGGAGAAAGACTCACTTCCAATACAGCTGGGTTGGGATAATGAGGTCAGAGGAGGTAAACTGGGGCCAGATCATGAGAGGTTGTGTAAGCCAGGCGAAGCTGCTTGACTGTATCCTAAGAGTATGAGAGAGGTATTACAGGGTTTTGGAGAGGAAGGTGGGAGGGAGTGTTCTTGGACTGTGGCCTGGTCCGCCTGCCATTTTGTACGTGCTGGAGTGATGTGCACTGTGCCATCAAACCGCCTCTCCTCATAGATAATAGCACTGTGACTCCACTCCACTTTAGAAACTATTCTAGACATTTTACAACCACTGAATAGCTCTTTTTTTGGTATAAAATAACACTTGTAAAATAAAAAAGCTAAGCTACCCATCATGTTCTTGATCTAGAAGGGACTTTAAAGATCACACACTCTATTATCACTATTCAGGTAGATAAACAGAGGTTATAAAAAGAACTGTGATTCTATGAATACGACCCCAAAAGCACAGGCAATAAAAGCAAAAATAAACAAGGAGGACTACATCAAACCAAAAGGCTTCTGCATAGCAAAGGAAACAATCAAAAAATGGAAAGACAACCTACAGATTGGAAGAAAATATTTGCAAACCATATATCTGATAGGAGGGTAATATCAAAATGTATAAGGAATCCATACAACTCAATCACAAAAAAATTAACCTGATTTATAAAAATGGGCAAAGGGCCTGAGTAGATAGTTTTCCAAAGAAGATATATGAATGGCTAACATGTATGTGAAAGGGTGCTCAACATTACCAATCATCAGGAAAATGCAAATCAGAACCATAATAATATCACCTCATGCCTGTTAGGATGGCTGTTATCAAAAAGTCAAAAGATAAGGAGCAATGGTGAGAGTGTGGAGAAAAGGGAACCCTTGTACCTTGTTGGTGGGAATGTAAATTGGTACAGCCATTATGGAAAAGAGTATGGAGATTTCTCAAAAAACTAAAAATAGAACTACCATATAATCCAGCAGTCCCATTTCTGGATATATATCCAAAGGAATTGGAATCAGTATGTCAAAGAGATACCTGCACTCCCATAATTCATTGCAGCATTATTCATAATAGCCAAGATATGGAAACAAGTTAAGTGTCCATCAGTGGATGAATGGATAAAGATGTGGTATGTATACATAACAGAATATTATTCAGCCTTTAAAAAGAAGGAAATCCTGGGTGGGTGCAGTGGCTCAAGTCTGTAGTCCTAGCACTTTGGGAGGACAAAGCGGGACGATCACTTGAGGCCAGGAGTTGGAGGCTGCAGTGAGCTATGATGATGCCACTGCACTCTAGCCTGGGCAACGGAGACAGACCTTGTCTCAAAAATAATAAATAAATAAAGGGAGGAAAATCCTGCCATTTGCAGCAGCATGGATGAACTGGAGAATGTTATGTAAAGTGAAATAAGCCAGACACAAAAAGGCAAATACTATACGGTCCCATGTGTGGAGTCTAAAGAAGATGAACTCATAGAAACAGAGTAGAATGGTGGTTGCCAAGGCCTGGGGTTGAGTAAAATGGGGTGGGGAGATTCAGGGCAAAGGATATGAATAAGTTCTGGAGATCAAATGTACAGTACAGTAACAACGGTTTATAATAATGTAGTGTATACTTGAAATTTGCTAAGAGATCCTAAGTATTCTTACCACACATGCAAAAATGGTAAGTATATGAGGTGATGCAATGTTAATTAGCTTGATCTGGTAATCACTTCGCAATGTATCTGAATACTAAAACATCACATTGTACACCTTAAACATACACCATTTTTGTCAATTATAGCTCAATAAAGCTGGGGGTGAGGGGGAAGAAAGGTGAACTGTTTTATCCGAAGGCCTGTGGGGCGCTGAAATGTTGAGCAAGGCCTAAAACCTGAGCTCCTCTTGGTCATTCCTGCATGTAGCAATATCAGAAGTGAAGTCTAATTTGACTGATTTAGATGTTTTCTTCTCTTATTATAGGAACTAGGTTAATTTTTAACTTTACCAGTATATTTGAAAGCTGAGACACTCTCTTGAATTATTTCCATTAAGAATATAATTTTAAGAAATATTATGATGAATCCCTGTTAACAATATGGATTTATATTGTGAACACATAGAAAACCTTTGTCGGACTTCTTCCAGTGTTAGCATCATCTAATTGTCTAATCAAAAGCATAATGATATGATGCAAGCAGTATCTTCATGGAAAATAATTTAAAAAAAAAAAAAAAAAGAATGCCCTGAGAAACAAAAGGAAGGACACTACTACCACCACAACAAAACCAGACTTTCTGGCTTCTAAGTTATCCTGAGCATTTCCCAACTGCCAAGAAAAACAGCTATCATACAGACTTTCGTTACTGCCTTTAAAGATTCCGTGAAAACTAATAGTCACAAACTTTTCAGGTAATGTACATCCCGCCAGCACAATTTAATTACTGCATAGAAAGTTGAGCTTCATAACCTGGGAAAACATCTGGATAGAAGTTCAGATGGTCCAAATAATGGCTCTTCTAAACTTAAAAGATCTTGAATCTTTACAGTTAGGGAAACACAGGCAAATGTTAGATTCTATTTTTATTTTCTTTTCTTGACTGTTTTAGGCCAATTTTTAAAATTTTCTTTTTAAGGTCCTATTTTTGTCTGTAGTGACATAATACATATGAACTGTGCCCTATACCTTTCCAAGACGCAGTAATTGAGGACACCATTCTGCAGTTTACTTATGAGCATGGTTGAGAAAATGGTGCCCTGTTTGCTTAAAAACCACCTATGAAGGAGCCTAACTCTGACTTTCAAAGTAAGGCATGATTATTTGAGAAATCCTTTGAAAAACAAAAGCTCCCAAACCTATATGCACTAGATATTTACTGCATATATTTTAATAATGTCCCAGTTTTCTCATTTTCTGTTCGTTAATATATTTTAAGAGAATATATTTTATAAGAATTACACTTAGAAGCAAGGAGATTACAAAATGTAGATTTTTTTCTTTGTAGTGTTTATATAATAACTGGGGCAAATTACATATCTGAAAGAGCATAACTACTAGTTAAGATATAAGTAAGTGCACCATGGCCCTGTGGAGTCTATAAATGCAAGTGCTGGAGAAAGGCATAACAAGAAAAATGCAGGAGGGAACTTTCAAAACTTTATTTTGAAATAATTTTAGGTTTATAGAAGAGTTGCAAAGACAGTACAGTATATTGCAAAGTATACCCTTCACCCAGCTTCCCCCTAAAGCTAAGATCTTAAATTAACCAAGAAATTATCACTGGGATAATATTTAACTACAGACTCTAAATTTCCCCATTTTTTCCACTAATGTTCTTTTTCTGTTCCTGGATTGAATTCAGGATCTCACATTGCATTTAGTTATCATGTCTCCGTAGTCTCCTGCAATCCCTAATAGTTTTTCTTCATCTTTACCCTTTCATGACTTAGCACTTTTGAAGAGACCTGGTCAGGCATTTTGTAGAACATTCCTTGATTGGGAGTTACGAATTTTTGGAAAAGTACCACAGAGGTGAAGCATCCTCACTGATCATACCAAGGTACATGTAACACCAACGTGGCTTACTACTGGTGGTGTGCACCTTGATCGCTTGGTTGAGGTAGCACCTGCTGGGTTTCTCCATGTTTCTCTAGCGATTCATTAGAAGTGAGTCACCACACTCAAAGGCAGGGGAATCAAGCTTCACTTACTGGAGGGAGAAGTATTAAAGAATTCATCAACATATGTTAAAACCACCACAGTGATAACTATTTTGGGAGAGATGCTTTGAATCTATAGACATATACCATTTCTCAAAGTTTTGCCCTAATTTTAGCATTCATCAATGGACCTTGCCTGCAGCAATTTACTGTAGTGTTCTAATGATGATTTTCTATTTTCCTCATTTCCTCTATATTTAATAATTAGAATTCTTGTATAAGGAATACATATTCCTCCTCTACATTTACTTACATTGATATGGCCTCAGGGATAGTTATTGTATTCTTTGGGTTGTGATCCAATACTGTATTGACTTATTTTGTTGCTAAATTTGCTCCAGCTTTGGCCATTGGAGGTTCTTTCAGATTGGCTATGTCTTTTTGACATGTTACTTTTTTTTCTTGAGCATTTCCTTACTTTCTGGCAGTACAAGATCTCTAGGTTCATCTTGTATTTTCCTCTCCCAGCCCTAGAATCAGCCATTTCTCCAAGGAGCCCTGGTTCATTTTATTGGAAAACGATATTTAGAAACCAAGATCTTGGCACTAGGTATGCTCACTGCTCTCCATGGATAGAACTAGAAAATATATGTATGTATATGAACCTAGGTAAACATGATATTTGTGTTTATTTCTGCATCTCTTTATCCATATATGCATTAAGATAAACAAGAGTTCATACTGATTATCTCTAACTTTAATCCAGCATCATAGGATTCATTCAAGCATTCAGAGCAGGAGAATTTTAATCAGAGAAAGATTTTAATCAAAGAAAGGATTTCTCAAAGCAAGGCAAGTCTTAGGTCAGACTGGAGAGGGGAAAATACTAAAATGGTTATTAATCGAGTTTCTTCAAATAAAATATTCTCAGAATTAGGTAGTAGGTTGTACTCATGTTTTACCCGTGAGAAAACTGAGGCTCCAGAGTGGTCAGGGAAGCTGCCAGTATCTAACATTCTGGGAAGAGGTAAGTCTCCCTCTCCCTTGTGAAATGTTTATAACTTGGAGTATCAGAAAAGAGGAGAGGAAGCACAGCAGGCCAGGGACACACGGTGAGGAAGGCAGAGCAGGGCGCGCACTGGAGCTGGCGGGGCTCCGGCCTGGTCCTGGCAGAGCATGGGGTCTCTGTGTAGGGACCACCGCATTGTCTGTCTGGCCTCCCTCCCCACTGCCATGCAGATTTAGGATCTACCCAGGGGTCTTAGGAGAATGATACACCTAAACCCTGCTTCTGCCTCCTTGGCTAATCAGCTTCATCTCTCCGTATCTGTTTCCTCATCTGTAAAACAGGATTTCATCATCATTGTCATCACACAAGGCAAAAATAAAAAGTAAAGGAATGAAAAGATTAATGCAAACTCTTCTGCCTCATAAGCAGTTTTGCCTCTGGAGCTGTTATGATACAATTTAATGATGCAATTGAGATTGACCTATACAAACAAAGGCATTTTTTTAAAAACAGCTCCAGATGAATGCACTGTACTTTAATATCACAGAGAGTATGAATTGAATACATTAATATATAAAATCTGGAAATAAGATAAATTCAAAAGATCCCATTTAAAAAAGATTCAGACTAAAGCAAGGCATATTTCTAGTACACAACATATCCAAGTAGTTTTTGTGATATTAATTCCAAACACTGAACTTCCTCCTTTTGGTTCATCCCTGAAACGTAAACTCCCTGAAGATAAGCCCATGCCTCAAATACAAGTTTTGGATTTCCCAGAGGCCAGAAGCTCTGGGGATGAACTAGTAATTCTTTTCAGCCCCACACACTTGTTTCTCTTTTCTGTGTAGTTCTTTGCTATCTATGTCACATATGACAATTTTGTCAGCATGGCTAGAGAGGTAGTATGGGTTAAAAGCACAGACTCTAGAGCCAGACCATCTGGGTTCAAATCCTGTTTATGCCACTTATCAGTTGCATAATGTTGGGCGTATTCAATGTATAACCTTCAAGCCTCAGTTTCCTCATATGTAAAATCGAAAAAATGACAACACACTACAAGTAGGGATGTTGTGAAAATAAATGGATTGACACATGGAAAGCATTTACAACAGTGCCTGGAACGTGGTGAGAACTTAATAAGTATTAGTTATAATTACACCACGCTAATAATCTTGCCAGGTACAATTCCTCTTGAGGGGGCAGAGATTGTGAATTTAAAGTATTGGCAGATATTTTATCATATTTAATCACATGAGAAGAGGGGAAAAGTAGAATCACATTGAGTTACTTGTAAGGCCTGGTTTCTAGAATGATCTTCATGCCTGGGAAGTGACTTTTAGGGAGCAGGGGAATATGGGGTGTGGGACTCTGCTCTAGGACAGCAGCTCCCTGGCCCAGGCTCCTTGCTCCACCTCCCAGCACACACCTCCTCGCTGAGCAGGGAACGTTCTCACAGTCCCCTGACAAATACACTCGCGCTTGCTCCACGAGCTGAGCTACTCTCCCCATCTCCTCCATCCTTAAACGCTACTTCCAGTCCTCAGCACCTTTCCTGAGATCAGCCAGTCTCGTGCTTTGTTTTTAATTTTCCTTGTATGCTGAGAAGTTGACTGTTCCACACTCAACCCTTATACCACATTATCCGTATATATTAGATGTGTCCGCCCAAATGAACTGTGAATTCCTTGAGGACACAGCCATATCTTACACCGGTTTCTTTTGTATCCTTTCAGCAGTGGTTCTCAACTGGGGAAGGATTCTGCCCCCAGGGGATATTTGGCAATGTCTGGAGACATTTTTGGTTGTCATGGTGGGGAAAGGGGGTGCTACTGGGATCTGGTGGGTACAGAACAGAGATGTTGCTAAACAACCTACAATGCACAGAACAGTGCACCCTCCTCCCCCATACCAAAGAATTACCTGGTCCAAAATGTTCATTGTACCAAGGTTGAGAAACCCTTCCCAACAATACTCAGGATAGTGGAAAAATGAGATTCATTCCAATTACATTTTTTCTATAATATCTCAATGGGCCAAGTACAAAGTCTCGACTTCTATTCTAGGGTCACACTAACTAACCCAGGGTCCCTTTCTTTTTTTTAACAGCAATAATATTAAAACCTGTGAAATAATATTAAAAACTATTAAAATATTAAAAGCAATATTAAAAACCATGAAAATCTGAGGGGATATTTTGTCTTTATATTAATTTTTGGGACTTGTGGTATTGGTGCCATCCCTAGTAGCACCAGCAGCAGTGATTGTTAACTCTCATTATGAATAAAGACAATGACATCTCCTTAGCACCAAGAAGACCATATAGGTCAGCCCCTGCCTTCCACCTCATCCAGCTGCATGGTCTAAAGGCCTTTACCAGCAGGTTCATACTTATCTGGATATTAACAGCCTGTCTCATGGACAGGTAGAGTCTGAGGTTGATTTTGTTACTCTTACCCAGGTATATCTAAGGTGCTTCGAGTGGACTCCTACGTATCCGCCTGCCTACCTCCTTGCGGTTTTCTTTTGCCAGCCCTCCCACATTTGCCCAGTACCTGTGAATGAGCTTTTGGTCCAGGTTCCAAGTGGGTTCTATCTAGTACAGCCCTGTAGAGTTCAGGCCCTCATCCTTCGCCTTGGCTCTCAGCAAGCTCAGCTATCCAGAGGATGGGCCCTGCTCTCAGTATCCCAGCCACTGGCTGCCAGCCTGCTTCAACCACAATGGCCCTGCTGGTACCATAGCTATGGAACCAGCCAGACCATTAGAGAGGTCTGTGCCTATCTCCTTCAACAGGTGAAACTACCTGGCCTCACCTGCCCTCTTAGATGGTACAAAGTTTAATCTTTATTTTAAATAACTTTAGATTCAAAAAAGATTTGAGTAGTATTACTTTAGGAGTGAAGTCCTATAGTCAGTACCTCTTCCCCTAGTCCCCTGTGGCATGCACAGCCATTTCACTGCTGAGATAGAGGCCCATGATGGGCACATACAGTTTTAAAATTTTTAAATCACAATATATAATGATTGTGGAAAATAACTTTTGTCTGGAATTATAAGTTGCTGTCCCATTCTCAGAGCTGGATTTCACTTTAATTTTCTGTCTCCTGGTACTGCAATGTGTTTCCATCACTCAATTGTGATTAAAGGTCAAGACTTCTTATGGAGTACAGAAAACGGAAGAGGATAAATGAAAGGAATAGCTTGAGATCAAAGCAATCAATTGTGCTCTTAATTTCTCTTTCGTGAGGATGCTTTTAAAAGACTCTTTGCCACTCCTTAACTGTATCCTGCTTAGACTTTTTTCTCAAAACCAAAAAACTTGTAAACTTGTCAGAGTTACTAAAGTACAAAATTGCCCAGCAGAATGTATTCTTTCTAATCAACCTATCCTCTGAATTGCAAAATTCACAGATATTCTACCATTTACAGAATAATGCCTATTGGTAGGACCTTTCGAAATTACCAATAGATCATGAGGGATATACATAGCAGATTGTGTTCATTAAATCAGTATGATTTAGGGCCAAGTCATGGTAAATCGCACCTGCAGGGCTCGTAAGAGATAATTGAACTGACTCAAGATGTTTACAACTACTATGATGTCCGTGTGCTAATTTGAAATCATAGAACTGTAAAATGGATTTTGAAGAAAATTTATAAATACATGAAGAAAGGGTAGGATTTCTGGAACAGCTGAGTGAGGAACTCAGGAAATCTTTTCCCCAAAAGCAATGATAAAACTGAGGAAAGTTGTCAAAAACAACCATTTAAAGATTCTGGAAACTGACCAAAGGAATATAACAAATTCAGAAGGATTTATTCAAGAAAACCTACTGAATCTCAGAACACTGGGAGTCTGTGACATTTTAGCCAGGGACTGCCCTCACCCCCTGCCCCCTCACACCTCAGCTCCATTACCTGAAAGTCCTGCCCCAGCCCCAGCAGACTGGGAAGAGTATGAGAACTGGCAGCTCTGCTACCCTGCCGGAAGGGGCTGACTTTAATTGAGACAAGGCTTGGAAAACTTCATGCCCAGGGCACTGTCAGAAATATGAGAGATCTCAGGGGCAAACAATCAGGAAAGGCTAACATCAGGGCTAGCCTAGGTCTTGACATTCGTTGGGACAAGCACGAAATGGCAGACCAACGAGAAATCTAATAGGGGAATCTAGGGAAGGAAACAACCAAACAGACTTTCAAAGATCCTCCTTATTGCTAAAGGTCTGCAATGCTGTCCACATGCTCAAGGCTGTGCATGCTTAGGAGAGACCAGATAGGGCTCTAAGGGAGCTACTTGTCTGTGGCTAACTTTCCCCTAGTCATTGTACATCTAGCATAGCAAATGATAACTGAATTCATTTACACCTACCCGCTGTGGTCACAAATCATATAACGTTACAGGTTATCTACATTACCTCCTTTATTACACAGATGACCAAAGCCTCTGAATACTTTAAGAACATGAGTTTCTAAAATGTTAGCAGAAAATCATCACAGGTCAGTAAAAATGGCTCCTTGGACTTTACCAAAAACATTTACCTGCAAAAAGGTGGCATAAAATAGCAAACAAAAATTGGTCAGGCACATTTGAACTACTTGTACCAAATATACATGAACTTCCTCAATCTTTGTCCTGTATGTAGTCTCTCTTCTCTTTTACTCTTTTTTCTCCTGAAAAGTCTTTTAAAGGAAGAGAGAATATGGAGTCTGTAGGAAGTCATTCCATATGGGTTCTCAGAGAAGTAATAAACTCTATTTTGAAAGAAGGTCACACCTGTTCCATGAATGGTCATTGCCCATAATCGATCCTCTCACTTTCTGTTCCTCTTTTTCATAACTCCTGACTCCCAGTCTAGCTCTTCATTTTATTTACTCTGTGAGTGACAACCTGTGCTAAAAATACTGTACTCTTTTGGTTGGGTACCTACAATTCCCAGGGAAAATGACCAAGCCATACATAGAAGCTCTAGTTCCAATGCCACCCAAAATTATTAAGTGTTAACATTTACACCTGTACAACTTCTTTCCATAGCAAAGAGCTACCCAGTCATGCCCTCAAGCCATCTTATTGTAAATTCTGCTAGTTCGAGCAAGTGATTATAAGTTCTCTTGGAGACAACAGAATACTCCATATGAATTAAAGACTCTTTTCCCCCAAGCTTTGTAGAATGCAGGAAGCCACTTCAGGTTGGCACCAAGGAAACCTGCTCCTAAGACAACCTTTATATGTTCCTGCATTTCCTGATGGCTTGACATTTGGCTCATCCTTGGCATCTAGTCAATTTTAAACCACTAGGAAAAATAAAGAACAATCTCTGTATTTATACAGGTGACACCTTTGCTGCTCAGAGCATTATGTAATACATCTTTGTGATAGGACAGCCAGAAATGTTAACAGTTTAAAAACATCACTGACAAACAGCCTAACAGGCAGTAAAGGAAGAGTTCAAAGCAAAGAATGAAGTAGGGTTTGGTCTTCAGGTGTTTTCCTTTCTTTTTTTTCCTTCCTGAAAACAACGTCTGCAGAAAGAAGGCTGGGAACCTGGGGCAGGAGTGGAAGGATGGTGTCTCTACCAAGGGAAAACAGCTGAATGAGAATAATTCATCATAGAAACCACATCTGTTCTCTCAAATGAGAGAAAAACTGAAACATGCCTAATGGCCGTGTGCTATGGATTTTGCCACCAATTATGCCTGGGTTTGAACTGTAGTCACACGTATCTGCTCAGTGACCTCAGACAGTTTCCTCAGTCTCTCTGAGCATCTCTAATTTCCTTTATTACACAATGGATTAAGGGAGACAATTTAGGTAATGCCCAGCATTGTTCATATGTGCTTACGTGTCACGTCACTGCCTCTCGCTTTTCGTCTTACCAGTTCCATTCACAGGCAGGTGCTAATAGTGATAAACATTGTTTCTATGCAGATGGAGGAATACATTTTTTTATCATAACTGTAATTTCTACCAACAACAATAATCTTAGGACTCATTCTTCAATTTAACAACTCGGATTCTATCTTTCAGCCAGGATGATATGATTAACTTTTACTTGGCATTTTTCTTCCCGAGTCACTCCTTTGATCAGATATTTTAACAGCAGCTGATCCACACAGCAGGATTCTCTGGGTCAGCCACCACCAGATAAAAACGCTAGAAATCATTTCAGATCACAATGCTGCCAGACAGAGTACAGCTCCCAAATGATACATTTCTGGTATATTTTTTCCCCCAAAACTCCCTGCCCAGCTCCCTTTCCTCTGTCAAGAGATGTCTGGATGTGATGGGATCCTCTTTCTGCCCTAATCTAGAGCACTCCGTGAAGACACCAGATAGAAGGTGAGGCCTTGTTCAGGTTTCAGCCTGACACACCGCACCTGCTGTCAAAGCTACTTTACAGCCTGGTGGGAAGACACTCCTCTCAACTCTCAGCAGTGCCCACTGCAATTATTACATGTGAGTGAATAATAAGTCATTGAACCACTGTGATGACTCATGCATCAAAAGAAAGCCCTAGGCTGAGCTCAGAGGCCAGGAGGCAATCTCCAGGGGAGAATTGGATCTTGCCAGCTAAAAACAGCAGGAAGGAAGCATAAGCCCTGCAAATACTTTTTTAATTAAATGGAAGATTTTTCCCCTACTCTCTTCCCTTGCTCTGCCTGTCTCCCTTCTTCCCTTTTTATCCTGTCTTGCCAGATGCTCTTAGACACTCTTGGTCACATCTGTCAGCCTGATAACAGTGTTAAGGTAAAAACAGACCCAAAGCAAGACATCCCATGAATTAAGAGAAATCAATGCTCACCAGCAATAATTTCCCCCAAAAAACCAATGAAAGCAGTACTACATTTTGAATTCCTGACCTAAAATTTAATTTAAATCCAACTACCAATTACATTTTATTTATTGCTAAAAATAGATCATTTGCATCCTGAAACAGATCTATATTCCAATTCAAAAAGTAAAAGAGCACTAATGACCACAATAACCAAATATAATCAGAAAATGTTCTCAGCACATAGATATTCCTAATATCTTAAACATCAATTCTTCTAAAACCAACCACCATTTGTCCTGAAAACACATCAAATGTTTTCTGTTACAAACTAAACCTCTCTCTCTCTCTCCATAATGGCAACTTCCCTCCACCCTTAAATATGAACACTCTCCCTGTTCTTTCAGTCTTGCCAGTCCTCTAAGCTAGAGTCCCTGGGGTATGTCCTCCAGTCCTCTCTGCTTTAAATCTGTAATTAAGATTTTACCTTGTAAATATCTTTTCAAATTCGTTCTCTTCTCTTCATTATCCTTGCTCTGCCTTGCTCTGGTTACTTAGCTTCCTCCCTGGTGACCATTATAATGTATGGACCTCCATGCAGTCACACATTGTACTCCTAAAAAATGCATCTAATGATGTCACTCCTCTGCTTAAAACCTCCCCCAATTCTGTTGCATTTAATTTGGCATTTAAGGCTCTTCACAACCCACCATCTAGCTAACTTACCTCTCTAGCTCCATCTGGCACCAACCCGCGCCTAAGCTCCAGCCCACTGAGCTGATGAATGTTCCGTGAACACGCTTGTAGCCTTCCCTAACTTTGCATACTCTCAAGGTTGTTCCTGAGATGACCTCCACACTCCTATACTTATAGCCTCCCTTCTCTGCACTTTGACTTTACCCGAACCTCTAATTTTGTACTTAGTTTACATTGCAATTGCATATTGTATGGGAGTACACCTTATTTATCTCTGTATCACTGATACATTCATGGAGTTTGCTGTTTAAAAAATAGAAGACCCACTAAAGGAAATTCTAAAGTATATACACTTCAGAAAGAAAAAAAAAAAACTCATAGGATATAGAAACCCTGAGATGGAAGAAAATAACAATGAGAGAAGATAACGGTAAATAGATGGGGAAAAAGCAAACATTATTTAAAATTATAAAAAATGTGTAATTTGTGGAGGAAAAATAGGGAAGCCAGAGAGATGCAAGTCTTTGAATTTTGGAGCATGAGAAGTAACACACTCATTCAATAGAGACTTTTTGAAGGATGCCTGTTAAGATAGTGAGAGCAGCTACTCAGGGACTAGATACAAAGCATATAACTTCCAAAAAGGTAGGGGAAACTTGGAGTTAAGGGGAGAAAGAGCTACCAATTCAAAAGATGGCAAGAAGATGACTGGGTGCTGTGTGGCTCATGCCTGTAATCCTAGTACTTTGCGGAGCCAAGGCAGGAGGACTGTTTGAGGTCGGGAGTTCAAGACCAGCCTAAGCAAGAGTGAGACTCTGTCTCTACAAAATATAGAAAAAATTAGCCAGGTGTGGTGGTGCATGCCTGTAGTTCCAGCTACTCAGGAAGCTGAGGCAGGAGGAGTGCTTGTGCCCAGGAGTTTGAGGTGGTAGTAAGCTATGATGATTCTACTGCACTCCAGCCTGTGCAGCAGAGGATGACCCTGTCTCCCCCCACCACCCGAAAAAAAAGATGTCAAGAAGAGAGGCAAAAAAAGAAACAGAAAACATTAATAAATAAATACATGAAAGAGTGATAGAATACATCTAAATACTAATTGCAATAAATGCAAATGAACCCAACTCTCCAATCAAAGGTAAAGATTTTTAGACTGAATAAACAAAAATCCATGTTGCTTGTGAGAGACACACCTAAAACATGAAACAAGACTTAATTATAAATCTGTATTATCCATTGAATATTAGTTCAATATGCAAAACAAAAATGTACATGGTAAAGGAAAAAATAACTTCTTCCTATATTTTCACACTTCTGACATCCAATTGTTAGGGTTTGTTCCACCCCAAGCAATTCTCCAATTCTCTGCAGACACCAACTGAGTGTCCTATGATTCAATTCTATTCTGACACTATCTGTCCAGAGTGATTAATAAAGGGCTCAGTCCCAAAAGACTGCCCCCAATTCAGATGCCAATCACAAGCCCCAGGTTTCCACCTGCACTTCTGACCAATAAGCAGTAAACTGGGGGTTCACATGACCCCCTTTCCTCAGGTTGGATGCTTTGCCAGAATGGCTCACAGAACTCAGGAAGCACTTTATTTACCTTTACCAGTTTATAATAAAGGAGATACAAATCAGGAATAGCCAAACAGAAGAGAGGCATAGGGCAAGGAAATCAGGGTGAGGGGAGGGTCCCTGTGCGTGGACTAACATTCTCTTTTTGGGTGTGCCACCCTCCCAGCACCTCAATGTGTTCATCTACCTGGAAGCTCACTGAATTTCATCGTTTAGGGATTTTATGAAGGCTTCAGCACATAGGCATGATCAATTATTAACTCAACCTCCAACCCCTCTCCCCTCCCTGGAGTTTGGGAGGTGGGCCTGAAAGTTCCACTTTCTAATCATGGCTTGGTCTTTCTGATGAATAGCCCCCATCCTGAAGCTACCCAACAGCCCACTTAGAGTTGCCTCATTAGAACAAAAGCAGCTCTGTCACCCAGGAGATTTCAAGGGATTTAGGAACTCTGTGTCAGACTCTACTATCACCCCAATCGCTCAGAAAGTTACAAGGATTTTAGGAGCGCTGTGTCAGGAACCAAGGTCAAAGACCAAACATTACAACAAAAGATGCTTCTAGCACTCCTAGCACTCAGGAAATTATAAGCATTTTAGGAGCTCTCTGTCAGCAACTGGGGGCAGAGGCCAAATATATATTTCTTATGCCATACATGGCAACCAAAAGAAATGGAGAAATCCATCACTAGAGGGAAAAATAGTACAACTCTCCCAGTAATTGATAGCTTCAGCAGATAAAAGAAATCAGTAAGGATAAAAAAGGCTTAAGCAGCATAATTAATAAGCTTTTAGATATACAGAATGCTGAATGCAACAATTAGTGAAATACTAAACTCTGAAACCTAAGCTATAAAGATAACCTCAAGAAATTTCCAAGTAACAGTATACCAACATTCTATTATAATGCAATATTAGAAATATATTTTTAAAAGATAAGAATGAATAAAGAAAATGTGGAATATTTACATAATGGACTACTCAGCCTTCACACAGATGACAATCCCATCATTTGCAACAATATGGGTGAACCTGGAGGACATTATGTTAAGTGAAATAAGCTGGGCACAGATAGACAAACACCATGTGATCTCACTTACAGACAGACCTCAAAGACGTTGTGGCTTCAGTTTCAGACCACGTAATAAAGCAAATATAACAATAGAATCATGCAAATTTTTTGATTTCTCAGTGCATATAAAAGTTATGTTTACCCTGAACTGTAGTCTATTAAGTGTATAATAGCATTTTGTCTAATAAAACAATGTACATACTTTAATTAAAAATACTTTATTGCTAAAAAATGCCAATGATCATCTAAGCCTTCAGAGAGTTGTAATCATTTTTTTGGTAAACCTTCTTGCCTCAATGCTGATGGCGGCTGATTGATCAGGGTAGTGGTTTAAGGTTGGGGTGGTGGTGGCAATTTCTTAAAATAAGACAACAATGAAGTGTGCTGCATCAATTGACTCCTCCTTTCATGAAAGATTTCTCTGTAGCATGCAAAGCTATTTGACAGCATTTTACCCATAAGAGAACTTCCTTCAAAATTAGAGTCAATCCTCTGGAACCCTGCCACTGTTTTATCAACTAAGTTTACGTAATCTTCTAAATCCTTTGTTGTCATTTCAACAATATTCTTAGCATCTTCACCAGTAGATTCCATCTCAAGAAACCACTTTCTTTGCTCATCCATACAAAGCAACTCCTCATCCATTCAAGTTTGATCATGAGACGGCAACAATTCAGTCACATCTTCAGGCTCCACTTCTAATTCCAGTTGTCTTGCAATTTCCATCACATTTGCAGTGACTCCCTCCGTTGAAGTCTTGAATCCCTCAGAGTCATCCATGAAGGTTGGAATCAGCTTCTTCCAAATTCCTGTTAATGTTGATATTTTGACCTCCTCCTGTGAATCATGAATGTTTCTTAATGGCATCTAGAATGGTGACTCCTTTCCGAAAGGGTTTCAATTTACTTTGCCCAGATCCATCAGAGGGATCACCATGTATGGCAGCTATAGTCTTACAAAATGTATTTCTTAAATAATAAGACTTGAAAGTCAAAATTACTCCTTGATCCATGAGCTGCCAAATGGATGTTGTGTTAGCAGGCACAAAAACATAAATCTCCTTGTACATTTCCATCAGAGCTCTTGGGTGACCAAGTGCACTGTCAATGAGTAGTAATATTTTGAAAGGAATCTTTTATTTTGAGCAGCAGGTATCCACAGTGGGCTAAAAATATTCAGTAAACTATGCTGTAAACAAATGAGCTGTCATTTAGGCTATGTTGTTCCACTTACAAAGCACAGAGTAAATTAAGCATCATTCTTATTGGCCATAAGATTTTTGAAATGGTAAATGAGCATTGGCTTCCACTTAAAGTCACGTGCTGCATTAGCCCCTAATAAGAGAGTCAATCTTCTCTTTGAAGCTTTGCAGCTAGGCATTGACTTTTCTTCTCTAGCTATGAAAGTCCTAGATGGCATCTTCTTCCAATTGAAGGCTGTTTTGTCATATTGAAAATTTGTTTAGTGTAGCCATCTTCATCAATGATCTTAGCTAAATCTTCTTGATAACTTGCTACAACTTCCATATCAGCACTTGCTGCTTCAATTTGCACTTTTATGTTACAGAGAGCTTCTTTCCTTAAACCTCATGAACCAACCTCTACTAGCTTCAAACTTTCTTCTGCAAGCTACCTCACCTCTCTCAGCCTTCACAGAATTGAAGGAAGTTAGGGCCTTGCTCTGGATTAGGCTTCAGCTTAAGGGAATGTTGTGGCTGGTTTGATCTTCTACCCAGACGACTAAAACTTTCTCCCTATCAGCCATAAGGCTGTTTCATTTTCTTATAATTCATGTGTTCACTGGAATAGCACTTTTAATTTCCTTCAAAAACTTTTCCTTTGCATTGGCAACTTGGCTAGCCATTTGGTGCATGAGGCCTAGCTTTTGGCCAATCTCAGCTTTTGACATGATTTCCTCACTAAGCTTTACAATTTCTAGCTTTTGATTTAAAATGAGAGATGTGCAATTCTTCCCTTCACCTGAATATTTAGAGGCCATTGTAGGGTTATTAATTGGCCTAATTTCAATACTGTTGTGTCTCAGGGAATAGTGAGGCCCAAGGAGAGGGAGAGAGATGGGGGAATAGTTGCTTAGTGGAGTAGTCAGAACACACACAACATTTATCAATTAAGTTCGCTGTTTTACATGGATGCAATTCATGGTGCCCCAAAATAATTACAACAGTAACATCAAAGGTCACTGATCACAGTTCAGCATAAGAAATATTGAAATAATTTGAAGTATTTCTAGAATTACCAAAATTAGACACATAGACATGAAGTGAAAAGATGCTGTTGGAAATAGAGCACCGATAGACTTGCTCAAACAAAGCAGGGTTACCACAAACCTTCAATTTATAAACACCACCAAACCTGTGAAGCGCAATAAAGTGAAGCTCAATAAAACAAGCTTTGCCTGTACTAATTTTGTAAATTCAAAAAATGTGTCTTGAATAATCATTTCATTTCCAAAAGAGGCGATGGCAGCTGCTATAAAATGCTGGAACAACTCCTTCAGGAAGCATTCAATTTTAAGTGCAATTGTCTTCACTTTTTAGTTTTAAATGGAAAGGTTTCTATGCAAAACTGTTTACATAAATATTCAGCTGTTTACTTCTGTACACAAGGTAGAGAAGCAGAAACCTGATGTCAATTCAGGAACATGAATAGGTATCAACTCAAAAATGATGGAAAATTTAGGGAATCTTAACTATCCACCTCATTAGCCTTGTCTACTGGTGTTTTACAAGTAATTTGTTTCTAACAGTAGGTAGAGTTACAGAAATTTGCAGATGATTTTTTGAAAAGCGTAAAATTATGGTGGGTTAAGTTATAATGGCATAAATTATATTCCATTTGCATGCCAATATGCTCCCTTGGGTGGGAGAGAAAGGCCCAGAGACGCATCTGTTTGGGGCACCAGTGTATAACATGCAACCTGGCTTATCTGAGTGGCAGTCTGTATTTTTCCAAAAATGGCCACTGCAAGGCTCTTCCAGAAACTTTCCACTTCCCTTTCAAGAGATGGAATCTGTTTCTACTTCCACTGAACGTAAGAGGCCTTTGTTACTGCTTCATTTAACAGAATGCAGTAGAGTGATGCTGTCTGATTTCCTAGGCTGGGTCATAAAAGATAAGATTCCTGCCTGACTTTTTTTCTCTTGGGTCACGTGCTAAGCATGGAGCTGGTATAGAAGTCTGGCTACCCTGAAGCTGTCATGCTGGAGAGACCACAAAGAAACAGAGATGCCTGAGGAGCCCAGCTGTTCTAGTCTTCCCAGCCAGGCTCCAGACATGTGAGTGGGATAGCTTCCCCAGCCTCTAAGCCAACCCAGCTGATGCTGAGTAGAGCACAGATGAGCTGTCCCTGCTGAGGCCTGGCCAGACTGCAGATTCATGAGCCAAAGAAATATGGTTCAACAGAGACTAAGTTTTGGGGCAGTTTGTTATGGAGCAATAGTTAACCGGAACAGTTGCCATATCTACGGGAAGGACACCAAATGCAAATGTCATCCCTTTATCTACTCAAAGGATAGAAGAGTGAGAACCACCAGTCCAAACAGCAGGGTTTCTGAAAAACCAAAACGATGGCACAGTATTTTACCTAAAAGGAGGTACCACTCCAAAAGTTAAATTCAATTTAGGATTCATACACATTTTGCCACTGACCAACATGCCAATTAGTGGATATGTTTATAAATTTGTTATTTGCAAAAAAATTCAATAATTTTGCTTTTAATATCTTCAAAGGATCTCAGATGCAGGTTAACAACCTCTGCTGGGTGACGAAATTTACTCAATTACTGTTACCATATCTACCTTTCATTTTAGTCTATTTACGTTGGTATCTACCATACAATATCAGGTCTCCTCAAATTCAGTGGAACCAAAATGAAATCGCTAGGGTCTACATATTATCATCTGCTGTTGGATGTTAGTGGAAAGCAACTAGTTTATAAAGCTAAATAAAATCCCTGCTCACTTACTGTGTGACCCTAGACAAACTACATAACTTGGCTGAGCACTTTTAATGATCTGTTAAATGGAAATAATACCTATCTGTCTTGCAGGGTGGTTACAGAATTAAATGAGTCGCTATATAGAAAATACTTAGCATGCCTGCTACATAACAGGTAGTCAATAAGTTTCCCTTCCTTGGTATCTTTGGCTTTTTTCACTGAATGACAGAGAGGAGTACGAAGATCCCTGGGTTTGCCACAGCTAAAAGAAGCCTTCCCAGGAAAGCCAGGACCAGCTTCTTATATGTGAGTGATGCTTCAACACCTGTAAGAGGGCCTCCAACTTACACTGAGACTTCAACAAGAGCAGCTATCAGGGCCCTCTGTTTTGCTTTGCTTGCTTATTGCAGTTGTTTTAATGGGATCTATTTGAGCAAATATAATGTGGCATTCCAGCTACTGCTTTTTCCTTTGTTACCATGCATCTTCACCAGCAAAAAAAAATTTGGTGTTTTTTAAATACGCCACCATTGGAAGACTTCATGCCAGAAAGCTATCTGAGCTGAATTACTAACCAGTTAAATTAAGAAGGCAAAAACAGGTAACCTATGAGTTTTAGAGGTGTGGCCAGCAGCCTCAAAATATGAACAGACAAAATGAATATTATGGCAAGAACCAGGAAGCAGCTTTCCTTCTAGATATCTATATTTGGTTCAGGCTCGACCTCTCAGTACACGATGAAGATCCTTGGGGCAGACAAAGCATGTAACTGAGAACCAGAGACCTGCCTCTCACTTGCTGTGGGATCTTAGGAAGTGACTTTGAGTGCCTTACTCTGAGAAGATGGGGAATTAGACTAGATGATCAACCCATGTGGTGACTGAGAGGCCTCAAGATCACCTGGTCTAATGCTCTTGAGAGGTGAGGCCCAGAGCAATTCAATGGCTTTCCTGTTGTCACAGCCACAACAGCTGATTAACTTGGGACTGGCAACCAGTTTTACAGGCTGTCACTGGTACTTATTCCATAAAGTCTTAGCTGGCTTTGAAATGATTTGCTTTGATGGTAATGAGGAAGGGGCACAGTGTGCATTTATAACCATATTAATTTAAAATGATGCAACAGCTCAAACATGTATTTCCTAATCTCCAAGATAACTTTCTTGCCAAGGCAGGACTTGTTACTGTCTTGGATGTGAGCCCATTTCTAGGCCATCATTCTCCAGACCTGAAAAAGCTATGTAAGTGCTTTTCACTTGATATATTCCAAAACATGGTAGATAAGTTTTATCACTGGTGATGTCCCTTGCAAGTGGCAGATACCCAACAGAAAATGACAAATTTCTGTGCTCTATAAACTGGTGACAGGTTCACTATTATACCAGGTGCCAAGCAAGTTTTAGACTCAAGCAAGGTGTGGAACAAAAATTCTGGCAAGGTCCCATTTATTTATATATGTTGTTGCTGTGATTGCCTTTGGGATCTTCATAAATTCTTTGCCTAGGCCAATGCCTATAAGGGTTTTTCCAACATTTTCTTCTAGAATTCTAATCGTTTTGCATCTTAGGCTTAAGTCTGTTACCCAGCGTGAGTTGATTTTTGTGAGAGGTGAAAAGTGTGGATACTGTTTCAGGCTTCTACATGTGGCTATCCAGTTTTCCCAGCACCATTTATTGAATAAGGATTCTTTTCCCCAGTGTATGTTTTTGTCTGTTTTGTCAAAGATTAGATGGCTATATGAGGATGGTTTTATATCTGGGTTCTCAGTTCTGTTCCACTGGTCAATATCCCTGTTCTTGTGCCAGTACCAAGCTGTTTTCATTATGATAGCCTTGTAGTATAGTTTGAAGTTCGGTAGATTGATGCCTCCCATTTTGTTTTTATTGCCCAGAATTGTTTTTGCTATGCGGGGTCTTCTCTGGTTCCATACAAAGCGTAAAATTATTTTTTATATATCCGTGAAAAATGATGTTGGTATTTTTATAGAGATTGCATTGAATCTGTAGATCATTTTGGGTAGTATAGACATTTTAACAATGTTTATTCTGCCGACCCACGAGCATGGTATGGTTTTCCACCTGTTTACGTCCCCTGCTATTTCCTTCCTCAGTGTTTCATAGTTCTCCCTGTAGAGGTCTTTTACCTCCTTAGTTAAATATATTCCTAGGTACTTTATTTTCTTTGTTCCTATTGTGAAGGGAATTGAGTCTTTGATTTGATTCTCAGTTTGACTGTTATTGGCGTATATGAATGCCTCTGATTTGTGTGTATTGATTTGTATCCTGAGACTTTACTGAATTCATTTATCAATTCCAAAAGTCTCTTGGTTGAGTCCTTGGGGTTTTCGAGATATAATATCATATCATTGGCAAAGAGTGAGAGTTTGATCTCTTCTGCCCCCATTGGGACGCCCTTAATTCCGCTCTCTTGTCTAATTGCTATAGCGAGGACTTCCAGCACTATGTTGAACAGAAGTGGAGATAGTGGGCAACCTTGTCTGGTTCCAGTTCTAAGTGGGAATGCTTTCAATTTTTCCCCATTCAGTATGATGTTGGCTGTGGGTTGGTCATATATGGCTTGTATCATTTTTAGGTAAGCCCCGTCTATGCCTATTTTGTTAAGCATTCTTATCACAAAAGGGTGTTGAATTTTGTCAAATGTTCTTTCTGCAAAAATAAACGGGACCTGATCAAATTAAAAAGCTTCTGCACAGCCAAAGAAACTGTCACGAGAGCAAACAGGCAACCTACAGAATGGGAGAAAATTTTTACATGCTACACATCTGATAAAGGGCTGATAACCAGAATCTATATAGAACTCAGGAAAATCAGCAAGAAAAAATCAAACAACCCTATCAAAAAGTGGGCAAAGGACATGAACAGAAACTTTTCAAAAGAAGACAGAATAATGGCTAAGAAACATGAAAAAATGCTCATCTCTAATCAACAGAGAAATGCAAATCAAAACCACAATGAGATATCACTTATTTCTAGTCAGACTGGCCTTTATCAAAAAGTCCCTAAACAATAAATGTTGGCATGGATGTGGAGAGATAGGAACACCCATACACTGCTGGTGGGACTGCAAACTAGTGCAACCTCTGTGGAAAGCAATAGGGAGACACCTTAAAGAGATACAAGTAGAACTACCATTTGATCCAGCAATCCCACTACTGAGCATCTACCCAAAAGAACAAAAGTCACTCTACAAAAAAGACACCTGCACTCGAATGTTCATAGCAGCACAATTCACAATTGCAAAGATGTGGAAACAACCCAAGTGCCCATCGATACATGAGTGGATTAATAAAATGTGGTATATGTATACCATGGAGTACTATTCATGTATAAGAAACAATGGTGATATAGCACCTCTTGTATTCTCCTGGATAGAGCTGGAACGCATTCTACTAAGTGAAGTATCCCAAGAATGGAAAAATAAGCACCACACGTACTCACCAGCAAATTGGTTTCACTGATCAACACCTAAGTGCACATATAAGAATAACATTTATTGGGTGTCGGGCAGGTGGGAGCGGGGAGGAGGGGATGGGTATATGCATACATAATAAGTGCAATGTGCATCATCTGGGGGATGGACACGCTTGAAGCTCTGACTTGGGGGGGAAAGGGTGGTAAGGGCAACATACATAACCTAAACATCTGTACCCCAATAATATGCTGAAATAAAAAAAAGTAAATAAATCCTAAAAAAAAAAAACCCCAAAATTCTGGCAAGGCTAAGGGGAGTCTTTACCTTCCAAGTCACTGCTGCCTACCTACCTGCCCACTTAAGTATTTCTTAATTCCTCCTGTCTAGGGAACAGAGAAGTTCTTTAAGGTTCACAGGTCTGACTAATTCACTACAGGGTGACTATACTGTAGAACACTGATTTGCCCAAAGATAGATAGATACCTCCATAGGGGAAGGGAAATGGAGGTTTCTCAGCCCAGTCACCTAGAAACCTAGAGCAAGGGGCTCTAAATTTCAAAGAAGGAAATTTTTCTTATTCAGATTAACATAAATCAACAACACTAACCTTGATATACATGACCTTAATTAAGAACTAAATTGGAATTTAAACATTTGAATGCTGCACTAGCATAACAGAAATTAGAGCCAAATGTGGAAACTGAAACAATGAGAAAGATAAAGGGGGCTTATAACCAGGAAATACACTGATGTAATGGAAATGAGCCAGCGAGAAGTCAGCACCAGGGAGCCCGAGAGAGGCAAACTGTCACTGCTGGCGTGTTTTAATCTGCTGGGAAGACAATGAGGGGTGTATTTAGGAACAAGGGTGGAGATGGTATGGTCTACCAGACAGATAACTCCTTGCCAGGCAGATTATAATACAGCTTGAACGGAAATTTCCTTTTAAGAGCGTAAACTCTTTGTAGTTCTACACTTAAAAAATGAGACTCTCTCTCTCCGTTCGATTTCTCACACAGGTCTCCCAATTCGAGATATGTGGGAGTGGAGAAAAAGGCTAGAGAAAAGCAGTCCTTTCTGTGCTGTCCAATATGGTAGCCACTCGCCATATGTGGTTACTGAGTGTTTGAAATACGGCTAATGAGACTAAGGAACTGAATTTTAAGTTTTATTTAGTTTTAATTAAAGTTAAATTTAAATTTAGAAATGGACACTGTTTTTCAGTTATTGGAAAGATGATATGGGGGTTTGGAACAACTTGGGTATGGGAATCTACTTTAACTATAAGGTTTAATCTAAATACAGGTCAAGCATTGTCTATGAAATTTCAGTGTCCAAGCTGAGATGTGCTGTAAATATAAAACGCACACTAGATTTCCAAGATTTTGTATTTAAAAAAAAGAGTGCAAAATATCTTATTAACAATTAGTTGTATTAGTTATAGTCAGCCTTTCATATCCGTGGGCTCTTCATCTATAGATTTAACCAACTGTGGGTCAAAAATATTCAAAAAAAATAAATGAAAAACAATGCAACAAAAAATAATACAAATAAAAAACCAATACAGTATAACAACTATTTTCAAAGCATTTACATCGTATTAGGTAGATGATTTAACGTACATGGGAGGATGTGCATAGGTTATGGGCAAATACCAGACCATTTTATATAAAAGAATTGAGCACACACAGGGTTTGGTATCCTAGGGGAGTCCTGGAACCAATCCTTCACAAATACCAAGGGACAACAGTATATGTTGAAATAATACGTGTATTTTTTGAGACACAGTCTCGCTGTCATCAGAGCTAGAGTGCAGTGGCATCATCATAGCTCACTGCAACCTCAAACTCCTGACCTCGAGCGATCCCCCTGCCTCAGCCTCCCAATGTGCTAGGATTACAGGCATAAGCCACTGTGCCCATCCTGAAATAATATTTTGAATATATTGGGCTAAATACAATATATCACTAAAATTAATTTCATGTTTTCTCTTACTTTTTTAATGTGGCTACTAGAAAACTTAAAATTACATGTGAGGCTTACATTTGAGGTTCACATTACATTTTTATTGGACAGTGCTGCTGCAGATTCTGGAGGGTCTACATAAGAACACTACTTTTTTTTTTTTTTTAAGAAATATTATAGCCAGTATATATATATATTTTGGCTCCTTTGTCAAAATCGTACTAGGGTACACCATCTGAAAAACCCGAAGACAGTCTGTCTTACTCGATTAAACTCTCTCAGTAAATTAAAATTTGGCATTTGGTTTACAAATTTGCCTCAGATTAGTTCATTGATGTCAATCAGCCAGCATGTGATCATTTCTAAAGTGAAAATGACCTTGAAATTCCAGATCAAAGAAACTGACCAAGGGCACAAACCCTGAAACGAAACACAGTGACTTCTGTGTCCCATGGCATCCTTTGTATTCATGCATCATCAGAATTCAAGTATCTGAGAATAAATATCATGTCCTTTTAGTCTTCTTTTACATGACCCAAAAAAGAAACCATATAAAAAGAAACAGTGACATATAATTTCAATATATATATTCTAAAGAAGAAACTACTTTAAATACCCTCCGAGCATGAATCAAATATATGGCAAATGACAAATCTATTTATACTTACATATATACAAATTTATGCATATAAGTTTATCAGTTAAAAAAGCTCCCTTAAGATTGTGACCTAAAAAGTGGAAAAGCTTTGACCTAAACCATATCGACTGACAACTAAGCCTGTCATTACTACCACATACACCCTAGGATCTTACACCACTCCCCACCCCCCAAAATTGTATTCAAACGTGAACAGCATCCATGCTCACTCCACTCAAATGAGACAAGGGATAGCTATCACCTCCCATTTTCAGCGCTGGGTAATGGATCAATCACAGATAAGTTAAATAGCATATTCAAGGTTCAACATTTGCTTAAAAAACACTTATTTCCGCTCAGACCCTGAACTGTCTTTCTGGAAGCTGCCACCAGATGCATAGGGTGCTTGTTAATGGGGCAGTAAGCTCCTGCCAGAGCATCTCTTCAAGGTCCAAAGTTTCACACAATTTGGTAAACTGTGCTTTTTCCCCCTTATAAATCAGAACTTAATATAGCAGTATAATTCATTAACAGATCTTTAATTACTACCTCTGCTTTATGAACTAAAATAAATAATCTGACATAATACTTAATGTGAAGATAGGTATTTGTATTTATGTATCTTTTTCCACTAAATTGCACTATTCTAAATCTCCACCTAATTTAAATCTGGGTTTATTCCAGAGTCTAGTTGGAACTCTTCCTGGCTTAATTCTGAATTGTAAATTCTCCAACATGTTTCAGGTCTTCAGAGTAGCACAAGACCTCCTCACATCATTTTTCTGACTTAATCTACTCTTTCTTCTCCCCTGTTTTTAGCTTCACATAGCATCTAGGGTCTCTACTCCTGCCTCCCGTGGCTTGCCTCTGTTCCACTGCCAACTCTGGGCTCCCATTCCCAAGCACAGAGAACCAGAGATGCTGCTGCCTTGCTTTCCCCTCTCTGTGGTCTTGCTCCAATCAGGGATACATTCCTATGGCAACCAACAAACACCACCACCTCACTCCCCTTCCCTGAAAGTTCCCTATTTGTGCGGCAGACGTTTGGCAAGGACGCTGAATTACTTTCACTCGCCTAGCAACCACTGTTCCAGCCCCTCTAACGGGCTGGCTCCCCCCACCCCGAGCTCCCCTTATCTTCTAAAACACACTCAAGTGGGCTGGCTGTGGAAAGGGCAGCTGCCAAGGCAGCCTTACCGGTGCTGGCCTGGAGCACACACAGCAATTGGGCAAAATGAAGCTTCCTCTGCCCCAAGGTTAAAAAAAAAACAAAAAAACAACTGTTCACGGGCTCGAGGCAATGGCCCGAGAGTGGACAGCTCTGAGGGGCTCACCCTGGACTAACTCCAGAGGAACTTGAGTTCTCAGAGAATCTCAGATCTCCATCCCCTCAGCTATAAGAAAAGTCAAATTATCAACAGCTGCCTCTATTCAGAAAACCAGGTTTATCTATCCGTAATGTTGTGTACCTTCAGAACCTCTTGTTTTTATTTAACAGGCTGGCAACCAGATATTTTAACTTATAGATTGTTCTTTACTCGTGTGGATTGTTTTGGTATCAGAAACCAACATGGTCACAAAGGACTGCTGCTGCCGTCCATATTCTTCCCCTCTCAGTGAATTCTAAAGAAATACTTAAAGTGTCTATAATCTAATCTGGATGACCTAAAATGAAATACTTCCTCTGAAAATCCACATAGGTGGAGGAGCTCAAACAGTGACCAGTTTATGGAGCTCTCAGGGTACTCTGGTAGGATTCCAGGCTCGCCTGGGGCCCTTTTAGAACAGAAGCCAGCAGTGGGCTCTTGCTCCTAAAAGCAACCAGTGACATAATCAAGCCAGGTCCTGGAGGAAAACAAAAGCTCCTGGGTAAACATTTCCACTAGCTGTGGCTAGCTGTCTTCCACAAGGAAAGCAAAGGCTTGCTGCAAAAGGGGAGAATCGCCAGTTTAGTCCAGGAATACAACCAGAAGCAGACATGGGTGGACACCATTCATCTCTTATGAGACAACTATGTCCTCCTGGTGGGGTGCATAAGACTCACTTTTCTATCCTTGCAACTTTTGAATTTCTTCTAAAAAGACACTTCTTATTCACTTTCATGGCTCTTCAAGGACAAGGACAATTTTTGATTGCCAGTTCCTATTTCAACGATGACACATCTAAGTGCTCAGTAAGCATTTGCTGAAATGAACCTTAGATACAATAGAAACTAAAAATGCCAATTAAAATAAGATACTATTTTCACCTTTTATTCTTATAAACTAAAACTTTTGTCATATTCGGTGTTGACAAGGATGTGGAGAAATATGACATTCTGATACACTGTGGATAGAAGCATAAATTAGTGCAGTCATTTTGCAGGACAATTTGGTAGCATTTAGTGATGCTAAAAATGTACTTTTTCACCAGTAATTCCCTTGCTTTTAATGTATCCTACAAATATATTTACAAAAATGCAAAAAGATATGTCCAGGGATGTTCACTGCAGCATTGTTAGCAACACGATAAAACTAGAAAAACCTAAATGTTGATAAACAGAAGGTAAGTTAAATTATGGCAGGCCAACACAATGGAATACTACTTAGCCATTAAAAATGAGGTGGATCTGTATGTACTGATATGGGCAGATATCCAAGATATATTGCTAAGAAAATACATTGCACAACAGAATCCACACATGTATAAGCAGATGTGCATTACGTATGCCTATGTATGTATATGTGTGCTTGTATAAGAACATTTCTGGAAGGATTTGCAAAACTTAACCATGGTTACCCTTCAGGAATGATATTTAGAAATGAGATAATAGGAAGGCAGACTTATTTGCACTTAATATCTTTTTAAAATGTTGGTTAATTTTTAAAACAAGGAATGTACTAGTCACACTTTAATTCATAATTGTATTTTGTATTATTAATTAAAAAAAGATAGCAGGTTATTTTTACCATTCAGATATCCCTGTGTAACTAATACAGGGGTCTCTAAAATCACCCACAGCTCTAGTAGCAAGTGAGAAACTACAGCAGTGGAAGCAACGGCTCACATAAATTGTTTACAAAGCTTGTACTTTTGATGTGTTGGACATGGTAAATATATTAAATCTTATTAGAAATTATGATATCATATTAGGGCTGAATAAATTAAGATAAAAAATGCAGAAAAGCACTAATGCTCATTGTAATATACGGCAAATAAGCCAAAATAAACACCTTTTCCTAATGCTTGAGTTTTTCTTTTTTTTTTTTTTTTGGAGGTGGAGGGAGCAGAGAAATAACTCCTGCTGCTAAATTAGAAATCATAAGCCCCAGAAGCTCTGTACATACATAAAAAGAAAAAACCAATAAACTGGATCCAAGCATTCTAAATGATATTTAATCAAAGAAAAAGAGAGAAAGCAGAAAATTGTCTTTGGGGGGTTACTTACCCTGCAGAGAGGGACAGCCGAAGAGGAATGTCCCTTAGTCACAGTCGACTCAATAACCATGGTATAAAATTAATTTTTTTCAACTCCCAAAGGGTAGAAAGAACATTCCATTTAAAAAACAATGCATTAAAGGTTCATTTCCACATTATTCCCAGTCTCCCAAATATTCCTAATTTTTTCTTACAAACTCTAGGGAAAAAATTTCCCTTGGTACTCATTATAAAAGCCCAGAATGCTCTTGACATTGACATTTTAACTGTCTATTGTTCTCTTAACTCCAGGAAATCTCTGAAAGCCAGACATAATGACTGTTGTGATGGTTTTCACTAACAAGAAGTGAAGTTTCCTGTCAAAAGTGCTCTCTCCATTTTCATTATATGTAAAACAAGATGCTTCCATGAAGACCTTCATAGACAGATGAGCTTCTTTGAGACCGTGAAAATGTACTACAAAGGATGAAAGAATGAATCAAAATGACAGATAAATTTGTGGGAGTTTTTCCCTTTTAGTTATAGCAAACTGTGACTTATTTCCCAATTAGTACTGCTTCTTTGGTTGTAGACCTGGCTTTTTGCTTTGGAGTTGTCAAGGGCAAATTCTAGGTGTTAATTCAACAAAAGAGCACAAAATAAATTGGGAGTTGGTCCTTATTTGAAATATTCCAGATCCTATAAATGAAACGTGTTATAACACTCCTCCAATAACTGTTTAAGGTTCCCAAGATTCCAAATCTCCCATGCAGATGGAGAGGCCCACATCTTTAGTGTGGATCTACAGGTCAGACAAGCAGAAAGAAGGCAGCATGTTTCCTGAGGAAGAGTCCTGGACCAGGATTCAGAACCCCTAGGCCCAAGTGCTGTGCAACCCTTAACCTGCAGAGCCGTCCAAAGCAGGAACCCACGCTTATTTGCCTCATTTCTCCCATATGAACAAATGGGACGGATGTATCAGATCAAGTGAGACAACATATAGACACAGTTCGAAAACATGGGATGCCACAAAGTCCTTACTATTAGCAAGAGTTTGTCTTTTTAAAATTATGTTATATAAACATATTCTCATGTGACTCGGTTCCATTACCTGTAAAATGGGAATAATAGCAACATTCACTTCATGGATGCTGCGAGGATTAAATGACAGAACATATGATACAGTGCTCTTATTAGTGTGCCTGGCATAGACAGAGCAAATACTCAAAAGTATTAGCTGTTACCTTTGCTATAAAGAGCTATTTTATTTACTTCAAATTGTGGATCCCTAGTGCTAGAGAGACTCTACACGTGACGGAATTCTAACAAAGTGAAAAATTAGACACGAATGTAAGCAGTGATCAGCTATGTCCACAGCACCCGCCTTGCTGTAACCAGTGGCCCCATCAAGCATAAAGCAATGACCACAGGAGGACGGCTGGGCTGGGACTTGGGCTAAGCACACAACTTGCAATACAGTAAGAATCAAAGACTATAGACTGTGCCAATCTCTTTTAAAGGCTAAGTGGCTTAAACACTAAATGTGAGAGATATAGGGGCAAGGATTTCCTCTATTTTCTGGGCCAGAGTAAGTATCCCCCCAAATATTTGAAAGATAACTGGGTGGATGGATGGGATGAACACAGGTAGTGCTTTCAATACAATCAATCCTCTTTCAGAGTTCCTATAATATGGACTTTTGATATCAAAAGATAGTCTATATGAAAGACAAAGGAAAATCCAAAAGATGTACACGCATGCCTTACCTCATTAAGTATACAGTGTTCACTATCTCTCAAGCATGATATAGAAGTTGTTTTATGAATAAAGTTTAGTTTATGCAGTTATAGGAATTTAACCAAGTTTTTAGGGGAAGAAGTTGGCCTCGATCTTGGACTGAAACCCAGTCACAGTGGAGATAACTAATTACATACTTCTCTAGTTGGTTTCTTATAGACAATTCTTGTCTGCATCCAAACATCAGCAATGCTATGGTAAGCGTCAGGACATTTTAATCTTAAGAAACCAAAGGAAAACTGAAAATCTTGTTCAAAAGGATGTAACTGTACCAGATGATACCCAAGGGATTTAGGAGCATATGATTATACTTATAATAATGCTTTACAACAAATTTATACTAATGGAAGATATGTGTGACAATATTGAATTATGGAAAAGTTTTTAAAAAATGGAGTTTTATTAGAGTAATTCAAATTAAATGCTAATAAAATATCACCAAGTAGAAATCCTCCTAGGACTACTTTAATGACTAGAATTACTCATAATCAGTACATAGTTAGGATGCAAATAGATGCAAGTAAGGCATTTCAAAACAGCCCTTCCTCTCAAGCAGGCCAATGTTTCCTAGCAAACTTATTTACACTACTCATTTGCTCTGTGGGTCCTTTCTTCATAGATAAAACAAAGTAAACTTCAGACTTACCCTGGAGAAATTACTAAGAACTATGAATTAATGGGGTACAGATGAACAGCATTATTGAAGAGAGAATCAGGGTTCTGTCCAATGCAGCCAACTACATCTGGATTTATTTTTAAACGAGTGTTTATACTCCACTGTTCATCCAAGTGATCACAAAAGGCGCGGTCTTTGCATACAAAGCAGGGAAAAACTGCTGAATGAAGTCAGTGTGCTGAATGGCGGGAGAGTGGGTGGAGGGGAATGTCTGCTCATTTTCCCTCCTCTTTTTGCTGTGTTATTTTTTTCCCCTCCTATCTGGTATTCTGTGATACACTCTGACAGCTTGTTCAAACTGAGGAGCTTAAGAAAGATGTACCTGACAACCTCTTAGACTTAGGAAAAGAACATGTGGAAACATTTTCCAGCCTGCGTACAATCAGATCTCAGTGATTGGAGCCAGTACATTTTCAAAGCACCATCAGGTGCTGTGAAGAATGTTGACAAACGTTACCTCATTTGATATAACCACCTGTGACATAGGGAAGGCAGATGTCTTCATTTACAGGTAAGAGAAGTTAATGACACGATCAAGGTCACACTGATAGAGCCCAGCATCAACTCCAGCCTTCCTGCTCTCGGCCTGAGGTGATGTCCCCTCACCACAGGCCTAAGTAAATGACAAGGCTTTTTCATACACCCTACAGTAAACCGACAACCCACTGGCATCAGATCCATTAATGTCTGTGGGAAGCAAAATCCTGGGTAGGAGAACCACTGGTGGTTCAGCTTTCAGCCTTGCTCTGATTTCACAGGGGACTTATTAGGTTCTGGAACAGCAATTTTTCAGATGTCAAGTACAGTGTTATCTCCATCTGCTCCTCTACTAGTGAAGAATAGTTTGGGGGCAACACCCAAGGTAAATTATCTATTGTGAATTTTTATTTCTTAGTAAATTTGAGATGTTCATTGCAGGGTAGGGTGGCTAGGCTTATAAGAATAAATGAGAGGCAACCATTCAATAAAAAGTATTTTGCAAACACAAAACTTAATACAAATGCTTACATTACTTTTAAAACGTTGGATATTTCCCTTCTTGGAAAGAATGATTATATTTAAAGGCTTATGGTACTCTACAACCATATGCATTAACATGGGCAAGATGAGTTTTTCGCTGGAGACATAGCAAACATCTGAAAGATCAATTTAGATTTGCGGAAATCAAAGGATTGGAAAGTCTTAAGATGGTCTTGAGATTATACCACTGAGTAGTTCCCACACCAGGATGTGCATGAAAATTTCAAAGGAGGGCTTTATACTAAGCAGGGTGTGGGAACTACTGATCGACCCACCCCCAGAAGCCAGACAACCTAGAGTAAGTAGTCAGAGGGCTGTTAAGTCCATGCTACTCCTTCTCCCAGAGAGGCTTAAATAATAAACTCTAAAGAAGGGCAGTTTTAAAATAGCTTCCTCCCTTTCTGGCTTTATGTCAGGAAGTCCACTACAGGACTTTGTGGATTGGAGAGATGCAAACCTTACATATGCGCTGATTACTCCAAAGAGCAACCGGAACTGTTCAAGAGAAAAAAAGCAGCTGGCAACAGGGGCTTCAAAAACATTTAGAGAATGACTGATACCTCTGATATTTTTCCAGTGCACCCAATCCAACCACACAAATATTCACATAGCATTTATTATGTACAAGGCATTGGTGACTCCTGCCTTCTGACTTTGGATTTAGAATAAAACATGACAACTCAGCCACAAGCAAATAGATACAGACATACAGACAAACACACCTTAGCAAATGCAGTACAAGGGAACCTGCAAGGTTAGCAGTGATTACCATGGCAACAATAGCCAATGGCACTCTGTGATTTTCGGCTCCTAGTTGCAATGATCTCAGTCTCCCTTGGGAGGTTTCTGTTGGTTTTGTAAGGAGCCCAGATAGATTTGCTGTCTTCCATTGGGCAGTTCTGTTTTTGTCTCTGGCAGAAAGGAATGCACTCTTTATTAAGGGTTGTTCACAGTCCAGATAGAAAACAGAGAATAAAGGTTCAGAACTCTCTTACTCACTGATTTACTTGCTTTTGAACAGTCATCAGAAACTCTTCAACTCTAGCCTATCAAAGCCACTAGGTCATTCACATGGGATGGTTCCCTGGTACAGTAGTTCAAGTTTCAACCTCACTTATTCCACTGGGGACCAACATTTGTTTGATGCTGTACTATATTCTTAAACTATCAGTCTGTAAAATGGTCTGAATACACTTAAATGATTTCCAGCATACCAAGTCAAAATGAGTACTATTTGAATTAAATGCAAATAAATCAAAATACAGATATATTTTCATTGAATGCACTAGTATCTCATAGTTGACATCAAGAGGCTTAGCAAGGTATGTTTTGGGTTATGCTGAACCCAAGTCACTTTATAATTTGACGAATTTGATGACCTGGTATCCACCCTGAGGGGAGAGTGTCTTTGAATTGGAAGGCACCTTAGAGATAACTTAGGCTATCTTGACAGCCAGGGTACGAAAAGAGCACATGTAGTATGATCCCCATTTATTTATAAATACATATGTGTATATTTATACATTCATATTCATATAAACATGCATACATATAGACACATACACATATAAAATACTAGAACTATATGTTGTTTTAACACTTAGTAAAATGAGAATTATAGATAATTTTATTTTTTTCTGATATATTTTCTAATTTTTCAGGAGGTCGAGTTAATCACCACCCTCCGTTTATGACACATTATCTTCATTGGTTCTTGCAAGATTCTCTCTAGCTTTATTGGTTCCCACTTCTCCCCGTCATCTCTCATACAACCCTCATACAACCATTCTCATGGGTTTAATAGGATTTCTTTCGTGTGTGCTTTTTGTGTGATGTATTTTAACTTGCAAAAAAATGTTTCTGTATTGTGTCTCATTGTTTTTCTTGCTATTTTCACTCAGCACTATGCCCTTAAGATCCATCCATGTTAATAAATGTTCATAGAATCAACTGCTTCTAATTGCTGCACAGTACTGTTTCTGTTCCTTCACCAAATTTTAACTACCTGTTTCTTAGTGAAGGGCACCCATGTTACCTCCGGCTACCTCTTACCACAACAAATTTGTGTGAATATCTTCTGTCCTATTATGGTGTGATATACACACACACTCCAAAGAGACTTTCATATATCTCTAAGAGTGTAACTGCTGGGTCATGGGGATGTGTGTGGCCCTATTTCAAACAAGTGATTCCAAACAGCTCTTCAAAGAGATACCATCAGTTTACACTCCTACTACCAATGCATGAGGGTCCTTACAGTCTCAGAAACACTTGATATAATTGAGTGCTCTAAAATGCTACACTATATTATTAATTTGTATTTCTCTCGTTACTAGTGATTTGGAGTTTTTCCCCCCAATGCTTGATGGCTTTTTGAGTTTCCTCCTCTGTAAACTGCCTATTCAAATCCTTTGCCCAAATTTTCCACAAATAACATGTATTGCTTTCAAAATAATCCCCCGCCCCCACTGGAATCAGTTGACTAAGACAAACAAGAAAAACCCACACATGAGAACAGATGGCAATCAATCTATCCTCTGAAAATGGCAGTGACTCTAGAATCAACAGTGAATTTGAGCATTGCACAATACCAATAGCAGGGACAGCAACAACCAATGATGTTATGTGAAATATACTTGCTATAGTACCTGGCATATAGTAGATGTTCATTAAACACCACTTCCCTCCCCCCCTTCTAAGATTATCACAGCAAATCTATGAGAAAGGAAAACATGCATTATTTTTCTCTTTAATGTATAACAAAACTGCCGGGAGGGATGTCTTTTCTTGCCTGATTAGTGAGAGAGGCTGGATGGCTGCTAATTCAACCCTTTCTTTCTACTAGGAGTGTAAATTTGGAAGCAGAGAGCCTGGCTTTGCATCCCAGCTCCTCAATTTATTAGCTGTTCAGCTTTATGAAATAAAGTCACCTCTTTGAATCTCAGTTTCCCTCCATCAAATGGGGTAATGATGATGGTACTTTCCACAAGGGGTTGTAGCAAGGATTAAAAGATTCCTGGAATCCATGCAGAATAGTGCTTGACACCCAGTAAGCACTGAGTGAGTTTTAGCTGCTGTTAATATATCCAGCTTGTCTTTGGGGTGTGGGAATTGTACTAAATTGACACTGTAACCAGTCTTTTATGAACACCTTCCAATCACATAATTTTTATAATTCATTTTGAAAGGTTAAAGGCTACACAACAGCAATATGAACCTTTAATATCTTAAATATTGTATTTAATTCTAAACATTTTTCATCATCCATTTTTCCCCATCTATTTTTCCCCAATTTGTTTTAAGAAAAATTTTGAAGAGATAAACATCATTTGCCTGAAATTTTCTGGGGTGTTTTTTCCTGTGTCCTCCTCGCATCTCTAGTAACACATCTGAGGACATCACTGACTACATAAAACAAAGCTGTCAGGAAACCGGCCTCCACACAAAGTAGGCTTGCACTTTTTTCCTCCTTGTACAAGGATTATTCCTGTTCTTATTTCTATGAGGATGTCAGCCAAAGACATACAGCAACTGGTGGTAACTATGGCCGGAATACAAGCAATCTCTTTTTTCTCAGCTGTAAAAACTAAAGTACAACGGAGGTGGCAGGCAGGGGAATCACATCAGGCAGATGTGACAAATGCTGGGGCAGAGGAGAGCAGCCACACGAGGGCGGTGGGGAATCTTAACTAAGTGGTCAAACTTACTGAGTTACAACAATCAATACTATGCTGCAAAGGGAACGGCTAGGCATCCTCATGTTTGTGTACTTGTTAAGTCACATTATAACTGGCCAGCATCTCCTAGTCACTGTTGCTTCTGTGGGCCTCACTCTCCTTATGTAAAGATGAGGCGTGGGACAAAATATTCTCTACTCGTTTCCTCCTATCCCTAAATTCTAGGGTTTTATAATTGATTACTAAATCTAGATCTAAAAAAAATCCTACATGCTTATATTGATACTGCCACATTTATCTTAGTGGTGCAAATTATTATTTTATACCATCCTAGCAGTTACGTAACTGGTGCAGTGCTCATCTCTTTGCAACCTGAATGCACACATGAAAATCTAGCTGCCACATCGAATTAGAAGGTAAGGATTCCACCTGTTGAAAAAAGCCAGGTACTCCCTCCTAGGACATCACTCTATGTTTTTTCTAGACATGCTCCCTTGGAAATGTAGGCTGAAAGACATAGAGCTATTTTTTTTCTCCATGTGTATTTTTTCTTTTTCCCAAAGTGTAGCTAAAAAGTGCAGAACATCCAGAGCGCCCCAGAATGAAACATTCTGCGTGCAGGATCTGCTGAGAAATGTTCAGTATACACAGCCATATCCTGAAGTCAACAAACAAGATCCTGGGAATTGCCTTGAGACCTGGAACAAATGTATGTATGTGTATACACACATGCACACTTTATTAAACAATACAGAAACAACCAATTCGACAGTTGCTTCCTCAGTCAAGGAAAATAATCAGTGAGAAAATGAACAACATCCAGCCATGGGTGACTCAGCCCCCACTTGTCTCAGCTCAAGGACAGGGGTGGGGTACAAACATGCCATCTTGACAAGGCCATTTTGATACATGGAATTATTTTTTATGTGGCCTAAAAACTAACATTTGTTTGTCTTGTGGGTTTGGAAGGGGGACTTTATTTGTTACTTTGTTTTTTAATATTATTTTATAAATTTTATAAGAGGTAGGATATAAATATGCATAAAAGTTATCTTCATATGGCTCCTCACCTCATAGATGGTCATCAGGTATTAAAAAGAGGGTGGGAGCAGGTTCCACTCAATTCTGCTAAATTCTGCTATAATGTTTGTTGTGAAAACACAAATTTGTTTCAATGCAATTGATATATTGAGGAACACTTTAAGTATAATGCGAATGTTGTTATGAGTGATTTCATCCATGAGCATCACTAAGGGAATGAAGAAAACCAAACCCTGCTGAACCAAAGCTGGTGCACATGCCTCTAACACCTACCAGCTACCTAGCTCACTGAGAGTTATGAGCCACTCTTCCATAACTGTGGTTATGACCCTCCGTCTGATTTCAGAAAACCCTCTTTCCACCACTTCACAATAACTCACAAGCTGTAATCTTTCCAATGCCTATTTCCACAAGCAAAGTTAAGGGTTTTTTTTTTTTTTTTTTAAGGAAAAGTGCCATACTTCTTTTAGTATTTATGTATTCCTTAACCATTTAACCATGTTAACAGTGTTACCATTTTTATTAGGTTTCTTTTTGTTTTAACTGATATTTTAAATGTTATGCTGCTAATCTCATTTTCCCCATAAATCCTTTGGTTTTTGTTGCACAATTTTGCATAGCATGGTGACAGGAACACTTACGTTGCTTTATAGCAGAACTGACCATATCTTTCTGCAACTTAAATTCTGATTTCTCCCTTAAGGCTGCAATGGTCATATCAATTTACTATCAATTGATAAACAGATTTGGCTGCTTAATCATGGACCCGATTCTGCTTCTGACTGGAATACGCAGGTGCTATACAGCTCTGATTGTTATAGGCCCCTAAGTACATTAATATTGTTTGATTAGTCACTGTAAGTTGGGGTTGAGGGAAGAGGGAAGAATACTTGACTCATGTGATGATCCTTATTCTCAGGTAAAGATGGCACAGGATTTCTAACAATCTTTCTAGTATTCCTTATACATGTTATTAAATATCAAAGTTTATTATAACAGCATAAACTGGCATAACTGAACCCCCTTAGAAGCCCCTTAGAAGTCACAGTTTTTAACCAATACCTTTATTACGTTGTGCTAAAGGTTGTACATATTCACAAAACATGAGTGAGAGGAAAAGTAAAAAAATCATCTAACCAGGAAACAGATTCAGGGATGGGGTAAGATTCATTGATACATTCTGCCATATTATCTGGTAATTAAAAAACAAAAACAAGTGGTTTTATATTTTCCCAGAGTCATTTTGTTCCTGGGGGTATCTGCAACTACCATTTTCCTCTTCTTATTACCGTTCCTCCTGCAATCCAGCTCCCTTGACTCACTACAGCCTTCAACAACAGATGCCAGAACTTGTGTCTTTGTTTTTTGGGGTTTTTCCCCCCCAGTGGAAAAAAGAGCTGTTTCCTTTAGGAAAGGAAAAAACAAACTGCATTGCTATTAATGTGGATAAGGTATATATAAACCCTCACTGCAGAATATACTTTCAAAGCCCTCAGGGCTTGTTCTTGTTTTCCAGCAGATGAATATGTCAATACAGAACTGCCACCTGTCTCCTCTTCCCGGAACTACGTGATGCCCTGATCTCTTCCTTTATGGAGAGGTAGTAGGTGGAGGCAAGGTAAGCAAAGGCACTTTCAACTCCATTTACTGATGACAGTAATGGGTACAGCTGAAACCCAGTATAAGTTCTCAGCCACGAAACACATTTTCTTAGACTTAATGTAAGATATGATGGAAAATCCAGCTTGTGGATGAATAGTATCTGTGTGTATGTGTTTACTATACTTGGGGGTCTATATGTATTCCTTGCCCTGTTTCTAACTGCTTTACGGCAGCATACAAAGATGCATATTATATGATAAATATGTGCAAAATATTAAAAATGAAGCAAAGAAGTGTGTGCATATATATTCATATATGTGAATACACACATATGTATATTGAAGTCTCTAATTAAAGAGAGTCTTCACAATGAGATGAGAAGGGGGTGAAAATCCTCAGTTCTAAAAGAACTCAGGAAAAAGAGAAACTTAAGTCAAGAAAGATCAGGCACTGAAGCCAGAGTCCTGGGTTCCAATATCAGCTCTGCCATTTACTTCCTGGGCAATGTAAACCCTGAGTTTCAATTCCTCATAGATAGTTCCTCACAGATGCTGGACCAGCAGCATCAATATCACCTGGGAACTTGTTAAAATGCACATCATTGGGTCTTACTGCACATTACTGAATCAGAAGCTCTGGGAGTGTGGGCAAAACAAATAGATTTAAACTAACCCTCCAGCAGATTCTAATGCACATACAAGTTTAAAAACCACAACCTTAGCAGACAGTTTTGCTTCAGTAGTTTCAGCAGTTTTGTATCTGTTTCAAGTATGAGTTTAGAAAAGGTTTGATTGAGTTGAAGACTCTGGGTATCCCTCTGGCCCTGTGGTGTGACCTAGATTAGCAATGGCTTCTGACCAACCTCTGACTATGTGAGAGCAAGATGCAGGTCACCCAGCAACTTGACGCTTCCTCAGTCCACCGCAGGTCACGGTCCATTCCTGATCCAACTAGAAATGTCACACGCCTTTCAGATGGAATTGAAGAAGTTGTGGATGGAAAGCAATGGAGGATGTAATCCTCTTAGAATGAAAGGAGTGTAGAAAAAGAAGGAAAATAGCCTATTGGAGTGTGTAAACAAGGTCTCCAGTGGAAGGACTGATGTAGAACTACGCCCTTCACTGAGTCAGCACCAGCTCCTCATTTCTCCTGAGCCGTGGCTGTGTGCTCAGACAGGACAAGCTGTTGCACCTGGTGACCACCTCCCCTCCCTCCCCACCCACACACTCAGGTGCAACCCTGGAAGCACCTGAGTTTGATTTTATGTAGCTCTCTCCATATCTAGGCCCCTTAATTTTCTTCACTTTTACTTCTCTGCTGGCTCATCTGATTGCAGTTTCACCGATCCTCTGAGGGAAGGAAAAAAACTAGGCAAAATAATAAGGTTTGGTAAGGAAGAGATGCAACTACAGTGGAAGCTAAAATAGTGAATTTGTGATTACTTAGTGGATTTCAGTTATCCTGTAAGGGTTCTGTAAGAGTCTCTGTCTATACTTATCAATCTTGAAAAAGAAATCTACAATCACTACAAATCAGAATTCCAAGTACCCTATTATGTACCAATGTTGCACCAAAACTAAGGTCACAATGATTAGGCAGGAGGCTACACCCCTGCAAGGTGTTAAGAAGATGCTATAAATCATAACACTTGATTACAACTGCAATTATTAAACAGAATATAAAACGCACTGAACAATATCCATGGCATAGACTTGCTTACTTATGCACCATTAATGCACGCAATGGCAGGCTTTCTAATTTTTTCCACCATACCTTTATGAGTTTTAGAAATTAAATAATTCTCGCAATTACAAAGGAATACTCATCTTACACAAAAACCTTGAGAAACAAATAGATATTTGTTGTATCTAATAACAGTGCATAAAATTTCCAAGGAACATCTTTGGTTGTAATATTTGTCCTATTCCCTTTAGAAATAGTCAGCTTATCACTTTAAACTCTCCCCAGAGATATTTGGTACCTTAATTTTGATGAAGATATTCTATAAAAGGAATCATGAGTCACGGAATGTTGTAATTATATTGAAACTTAGGAAGCACCCAACCCTTCCTCACTTCGTGGACAAAAAACCTGTGACCCAGGAGAATCCAATGACTTGCCCAGCGTCACACAGCTAGTTAGGGGACAGTGAGAACTAGCACTTTCATCTCTGGACTCTCCAACATACTGTTCTTTCCACTGTATTGTTCTGCCTCTGAACTCCAAACAAAGCCAACAAAGCATGACAGTCTCTGAGGTCACTTGCAGGACCAAGTGCACCCATAATATAGAAAGGTCATCTTCAGAGATACAGTTTCTATAGAAGATCTATCAGTCTGGACAAGGTTCAAGCAAAATCCAAAGATATGGGGACACTTTAGACCACCTCCTCTAAACCTGAATTTCATTTCACTTAAAAGAAAAGCATTCACTCCACCCAGCTCATGCTCCTGAAAAGACTGTGGTTTAGAGGCCATGGCTGTTCAGTGTTCAGGTTCCAAGCTTTAAGGGTCTCAGAGACTCAGAATGCATCATCGACTCCTCCCAGGTATGCCAGCAAATCATAAGCAATCACTCTTTTGGCAACTGAGATCAAGGTCTTGCTAGCAATTAAAGCCCTTTTGTAATCTGACTCTACTAGAAGCCTGGAGAACAGAGGCTCCAGATCAGTTTTCCTACTATACACTTTTTCCTGCTATGTCCATGCTTGGCTGAAATCTAATCATCACATACTTATACACCATATACACTTCGTCCTAGTGGTAACCCACAGATTTGCCCCTGCCATACTCTTGGAACAAGCCATTTTATCTTTCAGAGGCTCATGCTAGTCTTGTAGGAATTGTAAAAGAAAGAAGATCTCCACTAATTAAAAGAAAAAGAAAATACGATTCCCAGGACTGCAACAAAAGGCAGATACATATTTTAAGATTTTCAGACTCAAAAAAAAAAAAAAAAAACCAAAATAAAAAATGAGGCAGAAGTATTTGGAGGGTATTTAATTCCTTAGTGACTGCTCTCCAGGCCCAAATGACATGGAATTCAGTTAATTTGTAAATACTCCACATGTGAGACTTTCCAATAGTCTATTTTTCTAAGCACTTTACTGTGTAAAACCTTTCAGTGCTCCCTTATGCCTATAGAATAAAAAATATGGTTTTTAGACCAGCAGGAAAGTTTTTTACAATCTGTGCAACACCATTTAAATATGATTAATTACTTACTCTTTAAAAACTCACGCTGTATTAGCTATCTATTACTGTGAAACAAATTAGCCCAAAATTTAGTGGCTTAAAACAACAATAAAAAAAAGAAAAAAAACCAACAATGAATATTGATTATCTCACATATTTTCTGTGGGTCAAGAATGTGAGAACAGTTTAACTGGGTGGTTGTAGCTCAGGGTCTCCCATCGGGGTGCAGCATGATGTCGTCCAGGACTGCAATCATTTGAAGGCTTGACTGAAACTGGAAGAGTTGCTTCCAAGATGGCTCTCACATAGCCTTGCCACATGGACTTCCCCTAAAGGAATGCTCGAGTGTCCTCACAACATGGCAACTGTTTTCCCTCAGAGCAAGAGGTCCAATAAAGCAAGCTGAAAGCTGCGATTTCGATTATGACCTAGCCTCAGAATCACACGTCATTATTTCTGCAATATCCTATTGGTTATGCAGGCTAATCCTATTCAATTTCGGAAGGAACTACACAAAGATGTGAATACCAGTAGCTGGGGACCGGGAGGCCATCTTGGAGGCTAGCTACTATACATATACACTAGCCTGCCTCACTGCCTTTGCTCATGCAGTTCTCTCTGCTTATCTTAACAATAGTATTATAATAATATACAATAGTATTATATCTAGAGTTGGTAAAACTGGGTTCAATCTCAGTCGATGATTGCAATCTGATTTCAAGCAAGTCTGTTAGCCTTAGCTCCCACATCCATAACACAAATATTATAATACCCACCACAAAAAGTAACTGAGTGCTAAATGAAATCTGATACATAAAGTACTTTGCAGATTGTGAATATATAAAACTATTTCTCAAAAACCACCTGTTCTTCAAAGCCTTTCTGCATGTCATTTTTTTGAAGCTTCGACCTCTCAATTAGAAGTCCCAGCCTCTTTTTCTGGGCTCTGACACTACTATGTGTACTCTTACATGGCCTTCTCATATTCTGAATTCCTTGTAAGTGTTTATTTGAATGGCATTCGCCTCTACTAGGTTATAAATTCCATGATAGCAGAATCTCCCACAGCACTATCTACAGAATAGTTAATGTTTGATTAACTGAACTGGCATGCCACAAGAAGAAGGTCCTTTAACTGCCACCCAACAGAGACATGGGAGCCTTTAGGTGCACATTGCCCATGAGGTACACATGCTGTAACAGAGAAAATGATTGATTTTAATTCTAGATGTCAAAAGCATCGTGGGGCCTATGGTAGATAAAATAGTTTGACCTTTTTAAAAGTTCTTGGGTTCAAAAGCTGAGGTTCTAGCATAGGCAACGGTTTTTGAGGAATACATGCCTAACCAGTTTATCCCTCTACTTACAGAAGAGAGAAACTCATAGGAGGTTTGGGTAAGAGTGTGACAGGCAGAATTCTAAAGACATGCACATGTGTGTGTGCATACACATACTCCAAGTTTCCTGTCCCTTGGTTATTCAATCAACCACTAACCTAGGTACTATTGTGAAGGAACTTTGCAAATAGAATTAAGGTTACTAATGAGTTGACATTAACACAGGGAAATTCTCTGGGTGGGTTCAATGTAATCACCTGAGTCCTTAAAAGCAGAAGAGGAAGGGCAGAAGAATTAGACAAATGCATTGGAAGAGGAAGGCAAGAAAAATGAGGCAGAGGGGGAGGTTGGAAAGATTCACAACATGAGGATTCAACCTGCCATAGCTGGCTTTGCAGATGGAGGAAGGGAGCCACAAGCCAAAGAATGAGGGTAGCCTCTAGCAGCTGAGAACGACCCTGAGCCGACAGCCAGGGACTTCAGTCCCACAAAGCCAAGAAACTGGATTCTGACAGCCACCTGGTGAGCTTGGAAGCAGGCCTTGGTTTTGATCTTGTGAAACCTAAGACAGATGTCAACAGAGTGAAGCTGGGCTTCTGATCTACAGAACTGTGAGATAACAAATTTATGGTGTTTTGTGCTGCTAAATGTGGTAACTTGTTATGGCAGTAATAGAAAACTAACACAAAGAATAATGGTTACATGCTGTTGTGGGCTTCTGAGAAGGAAATAGAGCCCTTCTCTCCCCATCCACACTCTGAGCCAAGCCCAGGTGGGTAGGGGATGAATCCTCAGGTAACAAGCTCTAGGTAAGTTTACGCAGATGCCTGGGAAATCCAGGAAAGCAGCAGCTCTGAGAAAAGCTCAGCGCCCAGTAGGGTCCTGAGGGGTGGAGGGGCCATGGCTGCACACGGCGAGCATGGAAATGAGTGGAGGTCATCTTACAGGTCCTGGGGTCTCCTGTGAGGTGCCAGCCACAGAACATTGAGAATTCCCCCCAAAGTGGCAGAAGTGGGGCAGGTGGACCAGGCTTTAGGAAACCAAAAGGACCTGTAGGACCTTGATGGAGCCCAGGAGGCAGAGGGGGAATGAAAGCTTTCATCTGCACGCTCAGCGGGGCCAAAGACCACAGGGAACCCTTCATCTGAACATAAATGTCATGGATATCAGAGTAACTCCCACTTCCCAGAAGTTCACCTTAGGAAGGAGGCAAAAGGAAAGAGTCCCAAATCAACTAAATATTTATTCAAAGTGGAGATTAAGATAAAACGCTGAAAGTCAATGAATTTATCATAAATTGGCAAGATTTAGTTTTCTACCATTGGTGGAGATGGAGGCTCAAGAGGTGAGAAAAATTCAGTTCTAGACAAATAAGGCTTTATTTTGCATACGCAAGTCTAACTGTGACTGTAACTGCCAGAGTTAGATAACATTTATTGAGCAGTTATCATCTGCCAGAAGCCATACTTTACACATATTCTATAATTTAATATTCTTAATAACCCCCTGAATCTTTTGTTATCATTATCCCATTTTACAGGTAGAAAAATCAAGGCTAAGAGAAGAAAACAGCCCAGAATATTACAGCTGGCAAATGGTAGGTTCCAGAATCAAATAACTACCCACTAGCACTTTCTCCATGAATTCTTTGCAATGAGTGCATGACATGAATGATAATATTTATAGAATCATTTTATGAACTATTAATATGGATCACTTTTATGGACTCTTTGGTTTCACAATAGCAATAGCGACTGCTAACATATATTGAAGGCATACTGTGTGCCAAGCAGTTCTAAGAGGTTCTCATGAATCACCTCAAACTTATGACTTCTTCCATTTTATACATGAGAAAAGTGAGGACCTGACTTGCCTAAGGGCATACAGCAAGAGGCAGGGCCTACATCTGAACTCAGGCACTACGACTCCAGTCTTCATGCTGTTAACCACGAGGCTACACAATCTCCCCCTACCCTGAGTCACCCTTAGGGCTTAGAAGTCAAGAAATGCTGCCCTGGCTGCTCGAGACCCAGAACAGAGATTCTGACCAGGAGCATGGAGGATGTTTATGGAAGAACACTGTCACTCATGACGAGTATGCTCATTAAGATTTAGCTGTCCCTGAAGTGATCTAACATTTTTTAACCCTATCTCATTTCTTTTTAAGACATACCATCAATCCAGTAACAGCTAGTGAGAAAAGGAACACATTTACTATAATTCAATTCTAATTTCAGAAACAGTAAATGTCTTAGAATATGAGAGATTTATATTTTCAGATTATACCATTTGCTAAAGAAATTCAAGTTCATTTATTCAATACTTTTTAAGAGCCAAGACTGTTTCACATACTAGAGAATTAGAGATAAAGGACATGGCCCCTGGCATCACTGGGCTCACAGTCTAATCTAGGGACACTTAAGCAAGTAAATTACAATAAACACTTTAATAGAGAAAAAGCATGTGGTATTAAGTGAGCATACGGAAGGAACAGCTAGCTGTTCCTAGGGGGAGGGGCTGTGAAAGAGAACTTTATGGAGAAAGTCATGATGCTAGCGTTCACTTTGCAAGGATCTCAGAGCAAGCGGTAGGCTAAAGATATGGGAGAGACCACGACATATTTAAGGGGCTATAAACACAACAGAAACGCCTTTCACTGACCTCCACTGAACCAACTCCTGAAATACTCTCCATGCTCACTGGCACCCATGTCAAGCCGATTGTTCTCAGCCTAGAGGCTTCTCTACAGTATGTAGGGGACCTATGCTTCCCCCAAATGAGGGACATGCTTGCCAAGAGTCACTTATGTTAGTTCCCAACATACTTAATACCAGTTGTGCTTGATATTGTAATTATGCATTTTAAGTATGTGTTATAGAAACCAATGAAATGAGTGTAAACCAAAGAGTTATTGTTTCAGTGAAAACTAGGTTGAATACTTTAGACTCAAAAAGACTAGCTGCCATAAAATTACTGTCAAATTAGGAGACAGCCATACAATACATCATAACAACCTAGAAGAATTCTGCCCTTGGGTTCACTCTGCTTGAAAGACTCCCAAACTAGAACTCACAAGTGACATCTTATGGGTGTGGTTACACAAGAAAAATGATTCAGGTCTCCAAGGGGTGGAACCACATTGAAGGAAAGGGTTTTGTCCTTACATCGAAAGATTGGTGAGCAATGTCCTGCTACATATTATAAAACCAACATTTTAAGACATGAATCGGTTTTTATGTTGTACTATTTTAACCAATTTTTAAATTAAAATATCATGCCTCAGATCAGAGGGCTTCTATCATAATTTAACAGGACTGAAGCCCAGTCTTTAGGTGAGCAAGTATCTCCAAATGAGGCTGAAGAGGTCAGAACTGCTCAGATCCCCAAATTTCTGTATATGTGCTAAGATGTGCGGGTTCATCCAAAGACCACAGAGGAGCCCCTAAAGTGATAAGACTCCTATGTGAAAAAGATCATGTCAGAAACATGCAGAATGCTGTGGAGAAAGTCAAGACTAGAAGATACTGAAGTAAACTAGTGAAAAAATGATGAGACTTTAACTGAAGCTGGGATGTGAAAGAAACAATTTATAGCGGAAGTGCCTAGTGTAAACAGCACCTGGCGAGCTGGTTAAGACAACGGGAGCTCTCACTGTGCTCTTCTGGAGGACAATCTGGCAGGATGTTTCAAAAATCCTTAAAACTATAGGTGCCTTTCACCCAGATATTCCATTTTTAGGCACTGTCTGTAATAAAGTAACTGGAAAATTTCACATAAATTTTTACATACAAGGCTCTTCTTATTGCTCCATTATGTATTAATGTAAGAGCAAAAACTAAGAGATAACCCTAAATGTCCAAAAATAGAGCACAGAGAAATTATGGTGTATCTAAATAAGGGGTATTTCACATGTGTATGTGACAATGAGGAAATGTTCTTAATTTAGGTAATAAAAACAATGTGATTTCCATTTTGAAAATCAAAAATTATACACACAACTGCGTACAGATATATGGATATAAACATGCAAATCAAAGCTTGAGAAGCTATTCACAGTCATTCTGGTTATGATTAACAACAATTATCTCTACGATTTAGGGTTATAGATTTTTTTCTTTACTGTGCTCAACAATATTTTCTACAATTAACATATTACTTCTATCAGAAAAGAATTATTAGAAAAAAATTGCTTCCAGGTTTCCGATTTGATGAAATTAATGATGGATTCAAAGTCCCAATGCTTATTTGAAGTTGTAAAAAGTACTCTTTTGGAGGTACTCAAAAAACCCTTCACTCTTCACCATTTTTGGATTTAGATCATGTATCCTATTGCGAATATGTATCCAGGCTGTACAATTCTCATTTTTGTACTAGAGCCTCACAAAGCAGCCCCTCTCTTTCCTTGATTTACTGGGCCTTTCTAAGATTGAATCAAACTGAAACCAGAAGGTGAAGGTATATTTGCCATTACACTGCTATTTCTTTATAAAGTGATGGAGGAGCATATTGCAGCATGTGCATATACCGTAATGGGTATGATGACGCACATCTCTCTTTACTAACAGAGCTAGTCCTGAACAGTAACAATAAATCACATTTCTATATCTCTCTGGATAATTATTAAACCAATCCAAACTACAAATGAATTCTACAATGAAGTCTCACGTTCAGATAGAATAGTAGTAGTTAATATAATAGATACTAATAACATCATAATGGGTAATTTTAAAGCAACACTCTCAGTGCCACCTATATGCATATGTAATTACTAGCTAGAAAAGCAAAGTGACAAAAACTGGAGATGACAGACATTTCCATTTTATCATGAGGAAGAACATAATAAATTTACAAGGGAGTTTATAATTTACAAAGTGGCTTTGCATATGTTATTAGCTCATTTAGCTCTTACAATGAAGATATTATCATGCCATTTTTTCAGGTGAAAAGAAAACCCTCTAAAGTCTACAGTGTTTTCTAATTTTATCTTTTCAAATGCCACCACTATTATTTTTCTAGTTCTTTCAAAAATGACAGGTTGTGAAGGGTAGGTGGTCATGAACATGCAGAGAGGCTGCAACTGAAAATCAACTCATAGGCTTGGTAAAAGTGCTCAGGTTAGGTTACTGTCAACAACTCCTTTGTGCCTGTACTTACAGCGTAGAACCACAATAAATACATTCTGGAATCACCACAGGAAGAACATTAAAATATTAGAAAATGGTTGTGTTTTCACCACCAGAAGTCTAAACCATGAGAAATTTAATTCTTTTACTTTTTGTCTACTCCTTAAATCTTAAGTATACTTGGAATGCATTAACCACCAAAGAACATTAAGGTTTCTCTTTGAATAAAAGATGTTTAAATTGATTCTTTAAATACCAACCACCACAGATGCAGAGCTATTAACCTCAAGTGACTGCTTTTATAAACACACTGCATTCTGGAGATAGATCAAAGACTATTCCCTACACCCTCAGTGACCCTCTACATAACTTCAGTAATATTATTAGGAATGACCAATTCAACCAAGTTTTAGCATACCCCTCCTCCATGCAAGGGGGCTGACAGAGGGGAAAAAAGGAGGAGATACTTGTGGTACAAACACAGACAACAGGCTCTCTTCCACCAAGACACCTAGGCACTTCCTCTTGGGGCCGACTGTTAAAGGTAAGTTTTGCTTAGTTTCTTGGCTGCCATATTTTCGAACCTCCATTCTCTCATCACAAGTCATTTATTCAGTGTCAGTTCACTCATGATACTCTGCTGGGCATGACAACAAATTATTCAGATATACTTGGTCTTCTAGAATATGAGAAATATAATTCACAGAAAACTATACAGTGACTAAAATAAAGGAGCAAACATACACAAAACAAGGCTTTCAGAATCTGCATTTTTTCTTTACCATCTGTCATCTTATAGGAGAGGCACAGTGCACAGTGGGAGGTGAGACGGAGCCACCAGAATTGTGTTTGGGTGAGGTGGAGGCTTTTCAGCATATAATCCGAAGACATAAGAAAGCCCGTGTGGTTCATTAGTAGAGACATCCTAAGAGTCCCCCTCGACTCCGTGTCTCGTTAAAAAATACCACCACTCCATCCTCAAGAGTGAATATAAGCGAGTCTTTGAACATTGCCCCACTGTGCTCCAGGAAGATTCTATGAAAGATGTTAAGACAACAATGAAACAATCTTCATTGTTTCGGAGAACCTCAGTCTTCCTTTTTGAGTGTAGCTTAGATTCACAACCCAGGCAGCAAAAGTTAAAACACTGCAGTTGAGTGGAAAGAATATTTGCAAGGCAGCAGAGTGATGGTAGCTGACTGTCAGATTTGCCACAATTAAGTATTCTATGGAGAATTTTTGTTTTGTATAGTAAATTAAAAGTTAATACATGTAACTCAGACCAGCTTTCTACACAGGCTGAGAGGCTGTCACCTCATGGTAGATAGAACTTCCTGTCCCTGACTGCATACATCCACACATCCTATAACCCTCTTCTAGTCCATTATCTGAAAAGTAATCCATGAAAGAGCTGTGTCTTTGAATGTGCTATTAAGATACAAATTTCTTTTTGAGCAGCAACATACCAGATTATCAGCCATTAATAACCTCTTCATTAATTAATCATAAATTAAGCTAGTTATCTAAAAAGGGCCTAAGGGAATAATGAGAAAAGCAGCATTTATTTATTGAGGGTCTGCTACTTAACGGCATAGTACAAAGTGGGAATACAATGAATTAAGTCACTAACTCCTTCCCTCGTTCATTTGTTCATTCATTCGTTTACTCATTCAACAGATGTACCAGACACTGGGATACAAATTATGCCCTCAGGGGGACTAAAATCAGTGGAAATAATATTTGTATCTACAAAAAAGTAACAAATACCCTGCGTTTAAAAAACGGGACAAGTGCTATGGAAGTTAGTAGGTAGAAGAAATTAAGGCTGGATGAGGGATCAATGTGGCTCACGGACAAGGCATTTAACCTGGGTGTTGAAGGATGGTTAGAATCTGAGCATGACAAGTGCGAGAGCTGGCTGAGAAACTGTCACAAAACTGCTAACCTACTGGTGGAAGGGGTCAGGTCAGCAGGAGCAACAGGAGTCTACTGGGTGCTAGACACTGGGTGGTAGGGGTGGAAGGAGGGAGGGAGAATAAATGATGAGGTATGCAGAAAGGGAGAAGGGAATTCCACAAGCAAGTGGTATGTCTTGCTTTACCAGTGTGCCCAGGGCCAGGCCTGGATTTATTTACTTTCAGGCCTTACTCTTCTGATGTCTATACAATAGCAAGCTCCTGAGACCCTGTTAACTACCCACGTGACTGCTTCACACATCAACACCCCTAACTGTCATAGCTGAGGTTATAAATGCGAATGACAGATCCTGGGTGGCCAAGGGTTGACTTCTCAGCAGGATAAAATGAAACCAGCAGAAAAAAAGTCACAGCCATCCACTAAGACATCACTTGAGTTTCCAGTAAACTAAAAGCATTCTACTTATAGCAAGATTTCCAATTCAGAAAGATATGCTGTCTTAACAGTAACATGAAATGTCAGGAACAGCCTAAAAATGTTTTAAAGCAATATTAAACGTTGAGCCTTCTGTCCATCTCTGCCCCTATCAGAATTAAGTTCCTTCCACCAAATCATGTTCATTTCCCATAATTCCACACCACTCAGGGCAGTTCTGAGTAGATAAGCGTTTATAAATCACAAAGTTAGAGAATGTTAACAAGTATCTCAGACATCATCTGATATGATGGCTCTATTTTCATGTAAGATGGAACTAGCTCAGAGAAATACAGTGACTTGGCCAAGATCGTACACATTATAAAGATGGAGAACGAGTCCTAGAAGCACATCTCCCTCCAGACTTTGTTTGCTCACCTTGGGCCTGAGGGACAAGCCAGGTGGGAGGAGGCTCCTACTTCCCCTACCAAGAGCGCAGGGTACCCATGGGTCCAGCTTTAATCAGGCATAGTTCCAGCTCCTCACTTCAAGTGGGACATACTGACTATAACCTATGATCATACCTTATAAAACCATACCTTTTAAAAAAAGGGTTAAGGGTTAAAAATCAAAGTAACAATAATGGCCATTGAATCACAGTTATAGAGTTACAGAGGAATAAAAAATTCTAAAATTCTAAAAAGTGAGCTTTATAATATTTTAACACACTTTAAATTTCCCAACTAAAAATTATAAATTTCAAATTTGACCAAAAGAAAACTTTTAAATATCACTTGGGTGAAAGAAGTGAGGGGAAAATATCAGCTGCAGTTATTAGACTCTGTTTGGGAAACACTGGAGATGCTTCAGATCACTCTGGATATGCCAACCAATCACTGTGGAAGAATATTCTAGAAATCTGCCTTTTTCATAGCTGATTCCTTGTCAGTCTGGATCTGAAATGAAGTTGACTTTTATGTATTAATTGTTTATAAATTCCAGTTTCAAATGATGGATTGTTTCCTCTTGGCTACCTCCCTCCCTCACCGCCATTTCAACAGATTATCAGAGGAGAGTGCCTCAGTTTGGTTAGAAGAGGAAAAGGCTGTAGTCTTCCTCCCAAAGCACGCCTTGCAATTCTTCCAAGTATTACTGAATTCCCCATATTTTCTAGACTCAGAATTTTATTAGACAGGGACAGACCACTGAAGGGTAGCAAGAACAAGTACTAAATAATGCATATTCTCAGGCAGGCTCAAAACAGTCATGATATATTCACAGTCTTTTGCTACCATGTTGGTTTTTAGAAGCTTCTCAAATCAGAGAAGTATCAGTTCATTTTCTGCCTTAAGTCAAAGCCCAATCGAACTAGGCTGGGAGAGGCAATACTTTACATTTCTTTACTGTCTCTTCCAGCCTAGTTTTGTTAGGCTTTGCCTAAGGGCAGAAAAATGAATGTGGGGACTACTCAGTCTTCCTCAGGCCAAAGAATTTGAATAGGGAGCTGGTGGATAAGTAGAGAGTACTATTTAACAAAAAATGCAAAGTTTTAAAGTATGACACTAATGAATTCATAAATTCATGTTAAGAAAAACTATTCTACCCATCAGATAGCTTTCTTAATGGCTTGCTAAACCATATTATGCACCACAATCAATAAATGTCAAGGGAAGAATTAATAAGGAACAGAAAGTTATGACAGATATGCATTAAGTAGACATAAAAGCCACTGATGCAATCAACAAATCCATAAGAATGGCTGTCCCTGTGCCTGGTTTGTGTTTAGTTATAAAGTATGATTGTTCCATTATTCATGCTCATTGGGGGAGCCTATTTGTGAAGAGGATCACTTTCTGGAGTGCAGAGTAAGTCAGAATAGCAATAAACATAAGTAACATATATGGAAAAGTTCAATTTCTCAGGTAATCAAAGAAGTAAAGATTAAGATATGTTTTAACTTAAATCCAGAAAATAATTTTTAACAACACTTAATGTTGGTAGAGAACATTGATACAGACACTTTCACATGCTTTTAGAGGAATTATAAACTGCAGTCAGCTTTTTGGAAGGATTCTAGCAATGCATAATGTATATATTTAACCCTATAATTTTACTTACAGTAATTTCACCCTAAAAATTCAAAAACACTAGTCTAATGTGCAAAGACAAGCATCACCATTGTTTTATAAAAGTAAAAAACATCAGCTAATCATTTAACAAAAGGGGGCCATAAATAAATTCTGGGGCTGTCATATAACAGAATACTATTCAGTCATTAAAAATTCCCTTTCTCAAAGAATATTTAGTGATATGGTAAATTATAAAATGTGTGAAAACAGATTCAGTACACATGCTTAAGTAAAAAATGAATCATTACCTGAGAGGAGATCATTGTTTTTTAAAAATAGATACAATACATATCCATATATACAGTGTAATACTAATTTTATAAAATCAAAATTATATCCCTATATGCATATAAATTATATTGAAAAGAAACACTCCAAACTTTTAACCAGCAGGTTTCTCTGGATGCTGACTGCATGGGAGATTGCCTCATTCTTACAGTGCAACTTTGGAATTTCTTACAGACCAATATGAGAATGGTAGTACATTGAATTCTCAAGCTTCATTTGGCAATATATGAATATATCATTTCTTTATAGTGGTAGGAAATTACTTACTGATGCTTATGGATGCCAAAGGCATCATGTCCACAGCTGAGATGGGAAGAAATTCTAATGGTACATGGACCTCAAGCCCCATATATTGGACCCTAATAAAACAGCAGCTATGTAATAGTTCCCTTTAAAATTAAATAGGCAGGGAAAGACTCTCCTGAAGAATTGTTATATTTATCAAGCAACAATAATGACATCACTCCCTTAAAATGCAAGAGAGTTCAGAAATGCTCCCTGACAGCCTTTTGCCAGGCTCCAGGTATTTTATGTGAAGGACTTCAGGGAGCTTTTTGTTTTGATTTGCATTGTTTTGTAATGAGAAAGACTACAGATCTCACGGTGAGAATCCATATGTATTTTTAATTTCCTCTATTTTGTACTTGCATATATGCCACTAGTTCTCCAGGGTTTCAGTAACACATGTCCAAGACCCGTTGGCCACCACCTTTCATCCCTACAGTGTTCTTCATCCTACTGGTCTCATTTTAATCTGCTACTTATGCTCAACCCACACAACTGACAGAGTAAGAACTTGCCTCTAAATTCTGTTAGTTGAGCCTTTCATTTTTGAGTAGTTTGATTCAGGAATTCTACATATTGAACACAAGCGAAACTGACATTTAATTGAACCTGGAACTTTTACCAAATGCTGGTATAAAGCCAGCCAATAAATCCATTTGCAGTCTATTTAAGACAGTCAGACCTACCTTCAGCAGGTCAGTTTACAAATGAACAAGATTTTCAACCAGACCATTAGCATTTTTCCTAAGTGTCAGGAAACAGACAGCTTGTGCCTCTGAACCACGTGGTCTGGTAAAAATATGGGATTAAGGAAGGTGAGCATTCATTGAGACAGCCTCTCTCCTACTCCTGAACATCTTTCCTCTCCTTCCTTGTCAAATTCACTGCCTGTTCAGTCACTAGCCATATGAAGTGACAATCTATATTGGTGTCACCAGCCTCACCTGACCATAGAGCACCACAGGAGTCCATGAGGCACATTCAGATTAAAATGGACCAAAAAACAACTATCAAAAATGAATTACTTTGCAGCAAAAAATATAATATTCACATGCATTTTTTTAAAGAACAAAAAAAATAAACTTTATTTTACTTAAAAAAAACCCCACATTTAATGATATGTTAAAGTTATAGAAAAGCTACAGAACACACTGATAGGTTGACTAGACAACTAACACCATTGCAATGGTGATCCTCCCATGAATCAACATGCAGGGACCAGGTCCTCATGCACTGGATGACTGTTCATGTCATCTGTGGCCATGGCACAGCCAATCCCAATGACAGAATAAGCTTCCCCATTGCTCCCACACTACAATGTCAAGGGCTGTCATAATGCCACAGCTCTTGGAGTCATCTAGCAGGCAGCTATTCAAATGTCTATTATCAATCAGAAATGTCCTTAAAGAGTTATTAATGCCAATATTTATTCCAAGTCCAACATTCAAATATAGTATGAATATATTGTTTGGCACCATCAATCATTCAAAATCCTTCTTTGTGTGATGAACTGCTAGCACAGATCTATAAAAATGAAAATGAATTAGTTTGGGAGGGGAACACAGTGGCCTAAGCTTTGCAACTCAAAAGGGGCAGCCCCAGCAGCTATCTTCCCCACAACTACCCTTTTCAACATTGCTCTATTTGTACTACCCCGCCTACCCTTCAAGGTTATCTTACATCACCTTCACTAGAACACTCTTTCTCATCTCCAAACCTCTCAGGCTGGCATTTATCGTCACCTATGATCTATAACCAACCAACCCTTCTCAACTTATCCACCATTACTTCTTTGTCTCATCCTCTTTCCACTCCATCCTAACTCTCCTATTTAGTTCCCTCAAACACATCCTGTGCATTAGCTTTGCTCAAGCCTTGGTCTCCTCCTCCAAAGCCCTCTTCTCTGCCCTTATGACTCCTCCCATTCGTGAAGGTCCAACTCACGACCTTCATATTCCCCCACATCTTCGAGGCCTTTCCTGCCTTCCTATCAATCTCACACCCACACTGCCCATCCCAGTTCACTTCTGAGGCTCCCTGGCACTATGTGTTAGCTGCTCTGGGCCTTGTCTAACAGGAACAATTCTAGAAGATTCATCCCACAGAGTTATCACATTTCAATAGGGCAGAACAAGAGAGATGAATGGGTGTGGGAAGGTAAGGTACAAAGGAACTCCCAGAGGCAGTGTTCAGAACTCACCAAGGCTTCCTATCCAGTCCCAGAGGCCTGGAGAGTGGGGAGGAGTTCAAGGAGATACCCAACAGAGTCACAGTGGGAGGGCACAAGGGAGGAGTCCAAAGAAGAGGAAGCCTGGCTGAGATACCTTCACCTCTGTTAGGACTGTGGCCAACGGCTGGTGACCACTTCCACCAGAAGCCAAGGTCCTAAAACTGTGTCTTCCTCCTCAGGGATTCCTGAATTTCCTTTTCAAGTGGGAGTTTAAGGTTTCTGGGGCAAGTTCAGGATTTCTAAGCATCTGCATTTTTCCTAGTCATTTTGTGATTTAAAAAATACAAAGAAAGTCAGTCCTTCTGTGGCCATAGAAGGGGGAGAAGGAATTGTGTGGTTAATCCTAGCAATGCCCAAACCACACTGTAGTGGACAAGGTGTTCTTCCTTCTGCTAAGAAGGTCTTTTGCTGAGTTTGAGCCAATGTTAATTTAGCCAAATGAAATGTCATCTCCCATTCCTGTCTGTCCCTGGCAGTATAGAAGCTACAGAATCAGCAGCGAAAGCAGGTCCTGTTCGCCACAGAGTGTACATCTTCTAACGGAGGAAGATGGGCTTGTTTCACATGGATAGTGTCTCAAAGAATGTTCATCTTATAAAGTTCAATAAGCTCTTCAGTTTTTTTTTTTATTTCAGGATATTATGGGGATACAAACATTTTGGTTACATGTTATGACTTTGCCTCACCCAAGCCAGGATTGGAGGCATGCCCTTTCCCGTATACAATGCTCACTGAGTCCACTAATTGTGAGTTTACCTACCACCATCCCCCCAACCCCCAGTGAGTATTACTACCCTGTGAGCACCTTAGTGTTGATCAGTTGGTGCCAATTTGATGGCGAGTACATGTGGATGCTTATTCTTCCATTCTTGTCATACCTCACTTCGGAGGATGGGCTCAAGCTCTATCCAGGAAAATATAAGAGGTGCTAGATCACTGTTGTTTTCTGTAACTGAGTAGTATTCCATTGTATACATATACCATATTTTATTAATCCACTCACAGATTGACGGGCACTTGGGTTGTTTCCACATCCTTGCAATAGGGATTGTGCTGCCACAAACATTTGAGTGCAGATGTCTTTATTACAGAATATCTTTTGTTTGTATTTGTCTTATATTTAACAATGAAAAAGTTTGCAGAGAGGCAGACACATATCCTGCATATGTAAGTAAATACAAGAAAGAAGGAATTCAATAAGTATTGAACCCTCACTATGCCTCAAATCCTTTATTTATAAGTGTATAGAATTGTTCATTTAGTGCTCATATCAAACTATCAATCTTACAAGGTTTGCTTCACTTTACAGATGGCAAAAAAAAAAAAAAAAACAAAACAAAAAACCTCAAATGCTCCAGAGATTAAGAACTAAGATGTGACTCCAGGCACATCTGGCACTGAATTGAATAAGTTGCTTTTCCCTCTAGTCAACGTTGGACAGGTCAAGGGGGTGTCCTCTGGGCCACGAAGGACAGCTAACATCTGGGATGCCATCCCTTTCACCACTCCATGGACAAGGTCAGGATCTGAGAATGCTTCACATTTCTTTTCATATGCTATCTCCTTAGTAAGCAATACTGGTGTTTTTTTCCTTGCTCTCTTTTTTTAATGTGGCTCAGCAGTCAAAGGGAGAAATTAGTGGAGAGCTGAACAAGAGAAAAGATGAAATTAGTAAAAAATAGAAACCCTTGATATAGAAAACTTACAAATTTCATTTCCAAAATAAGGATCTACTCTAAAAATACTGCTCTTGAAGGCTGAAATGCTTTTAAAAATCACAAATGGTACATTGATCTAATGGGTTTCAAATTTTTTCAAGGGGTCCCAAAATCCATATAATATAAACTACTTATACCCTTTCACAAAAGAAAATAAAAGTAATTATTTTTTAAAAAGTCAAGCAAGAAGGTACAACATGACATCTTATCTGGATGTCATTATCACGGAATGCAAGAAAGGATTCAAAGACTAACGGGGTTCTGCCAAAAGAACACAGAATCTGATGAAGAGGCTTCCAGTGGCCAAATGTAGTCCAAATAATGATAATTGATTGTAACATACTGAATAGATAAAATCCCATGAGTATACAGCAATATGCATTAAAAAATCAAAAAGGAAAGAAAATCTTTATAATACAATTATTATAATATATTCACATCCTTTGCTATAGCTTGGGAATCAGTGATCGATCTGTTTCAGTGTTCCTTTCTTATTGAATTTTTGCTTTGTTATAAACTTTTTCCATTACAAAAATAAGAAAGTGAATAAGTGCCACAGTGAGTAAGGCCTTTGATGGCAGAGAAAGAAATTATCCTTTAGACATCCATTATTTTTTTTGAGGATGCAAGGTGGAGGAAATAGAAAAAAAATGAAAATATTCATTTTATATTTGGAATTTCAGATAAAGAGGCAAGAGACTCTTCCCCTAACTTTATATTGTCTTTGCACCATGATTTGAACAGACTACATTCTCTAAATGTTTTACAAAGTTCAATAATTTGCAGTTAAGAGAAATAAAACAAATATTCCTGAAAGGAAGAAACAGTAAAAGAAGAGTTGATCCTAACAAAAGCTGAAAGGTAGAGAACTAAATTTGTGAGGCCTCACAAGGTGCTTTCTGTAGTGAAGAGGACTGCGTGGTGTAACTGGAAACACACCAGGCTCAAGTCGGGACTCCTGGAGAAGAGTCTCAAATCTGTCACCTGCTAGCTGGGTCCTGGAGAAGCCCCTTTATCCCTTGCACTACGGCTTTCTTAATAAAGGAGTTGGTCTTGATGACCTTCACTCCCACTCGTTGATCCCAAGAATATTTAAACTTCTCACTATCTCCTTATGCTGTGTGCCCCTGTGGGAATTAACTTCCCTGTGCCCCAGGTTCTTTATCTGTAAATGGGGATGTTAATGGTTCCTGCACCTGGAACACTGCCTGGCCCACAGTAAACATGCCAAAAATGTTAGTTTTTGTCATAACAATTAAAAATTATTATTACCATCACCTGTCCAAAAGCTTTTCCAAAAGCTAATCATCCTTCAAGGACCAGCTCTGGCGACTTCATTACTCCAACAGGAATCACCTCTATCTGCCTCCTTTGTTTTCCTACAATGCTGTCTTTTGATAGTGCCTGAATATCTATACCATTTCAGAATGAGATATGTGCATATCGTCCCACTCCAAACCACAGTGAGGGTCATTTCTTCTCTAGAGTGGGAGAGAGAAAGGAAGAATGGCTGGGATAGGTCTAACATTGATTTTTTTCAGTGAGTAAGAGAAGCCTATCCAAAGGGAAAATCAAGCCTTGAAAGAAAACTCAACTGACGAGAGCCTAGCACTCATAACTCAGATAGGCAAGTCTGGCTGTGAGATTGATAGAATGTGGGTAAAGGTTGAAGCTGGGTACGTGTGGTTCATGATACTGTTCTCTATGATTTCATCTTATTGAATATTTCCTAATCACTAAAAAAGAATGGTTGAAAATAAAAATCTTGTCTTCTGTAATACTGGGGGATATGCATTGTACAGATGACCAAAAGCTCCCTAGTTGACAAGTAACCTCTTAGATGCCTTTTCTCTGTGCCCTGTAACCATGTCAATAGGTTCATCCTCAATATCTTAGGAAATGTATATGAAAGGTCTCAGCTATGAATACAGAGGGGCCATGAAGTTTTCATAATAGATTACTAAATGCCTCCTTTTTACATCTGGTCCAGACCAGCCCCTACGCAAGGAGAGAAAGCAAAACAATAGAATCAAGGTGAAAAAAAATCACCTTCATCTCCCAATTACTTGACTGTCCTGTCCCTTTGAAAGTCCCTTAGCAAACTGCAAATTGTGCTTTAAAAAATTACTTACTCCTTTATTTTAAAAACCCAGAAATATCATTGTCTTTGGAATGCCCTCAGGGTTAGAACTGTCTAAAAATAAAACATTACTTCAGAGACATGAAAAGAATTGCCCAATGAATGTGACATAAAATGAATTAAACAAAGAATTTATATGAGACGCACTTCTTTCAAAGATGCTCCCCCTCTTTAGTCCACAGTCCTCATAATTTCGTAGGTCTAGGGACAGTATTAAGCCAGACAGAAGTAGTAAACTCTGAAGGTTGGACAAAAGCAAAAACATCTAAAAAGGAACAAAGTAACTTATCCCAGGTCCTGTTCCAGCTTAACAGTCCATGTGCCACACAGGAGCAACTTTCTCGTCCATCTCCATTCAATAGATTTATTGAACTCTCAGGATGTGCAAGGTGCTGGGGTGAGGGGGTCGAGGAGTGAGGGACGGCCTCCAGTGCCCTCACGATGTGCAGTAACAGAAGCATGCGCAGGATACAGAGGCATCGCACAGGACGCAGCCAAGGTGGGGCAGGGCAGGAGAGAGGGGCTTTTCAAGTAATGCCTCGCAAGGCAAAAGAGCCTGGCAGTGGAAAGCACAGGCTCAGGGACAGACTGCCTGGGTTCAAATCCCAGCACCATGGCTCAATGACCATGAGAGGGTTATTTAACCTCTGTCTCACTTTTCACACTGTAAAATTTGGTTTTTAAAAAAGTTACTGTTCCAAGTGAGTATTCTGTAGAAAAAGCTTAGAACAGTATTCAGCAAACAAGTGATCATACATTGTCTAAACTGGGACATTCTGAACATGAAAGAGGGCAATACTAATAATTACACTGAGACAAAAGGAGTCAATCAGAAATGTCCAAGGCAAACTGGGACATGAGGTCACCCTATGTATGTGCTCATGGTTGTTATTACTGAAGGATGTTGGCCAAGCAAAGCAGCAGAGAAAGGATGTTATGGCAGAAGGAACAACACCCGCAATAAGAGAGAGGCAAGAGACTGTGCGATGAGTTCAAGAATTCAGGTTCCTTTGCCACCCACTCCCACAGAATGAGCTTCCTTTCCTGCAGAGCACTCAGTGCAGGCTGTATAATAGTACATACTATCACTGTGAATACATGACTAGCATTGATTTCCCCCAATAGACCAGAAGCTCCAGAGAAGCCTGGTCTTGCTCGGCAAGCTTGGTTACTGGCACAAGATGGGCACTCAAATATCTGTTGAATGGTTGAAGGAACTTGGTATGCCAAAGGAGAGAACGCAAAGCAGATTGCAGAGGTCATGAGGTATGCTGCTTGGGTGTATTTTCAAGAGAGAACCATGAAGAGTAGAGTTAGCTGACAGCTCCTAGCTGTGGGATGTCTAGGATCTGCCTCGGCTTTCAAGCTAGGGGTATGCTCTCCTCAGGTAGCTCTAGCCAATAACTGAGCAAGGCTCACCACTCCTTACCAGTGGGGACTCCTCCATAGATGATCTTTGCACCAAAGCTCCCGGTTGGAGTGGACAAGACTTACTCAGAGCAGCACTGCAGTCCAAGGCTCTTCCTACTCCATTTTCCTTCATTCCTTCCTTTTTCACAGGCTGGCATCACAATCTAAAGTTTCCCTGCCTGCTCCTTCTCCCTCTCCCCGTTGTCTTTCACAGACTTATCTCTCAATGAATCTCTAGCACTTCGAATGCCATGTTGGTGTCTGCTTCCTAGAAACACTAACCAACAGGAAGGCAGAGAGACACAACGCTTAAGCATTAAACAAGAATCATTCTCAAGTATTATGCAAAGAAATTTTAATTTTATTCTGGTCTGCTGGGAAATGATGACAGACACATATTCCACAAAGAACAGCCTAGAGAATGGCCTGAAAGAATGGCACAATCATTGCTGTGGACTGAATTGTGTCCTCCCCTATCCCCAAATTCATATGTTGAAGCCCTAATGTGGTGGTATTTGGAGATGGGGCCTTTGGGAGGTAATTCGATTTAGACAAAGTCATTGGGGTGAGGACCTAGTGATGGAACTGGTGCCTTTGTAAGAAAGGCACCAGAGAGCTTGTTCTCTCTCTCCCTTTCTACCATGTGAGGACATGTCAAGAAGGTGCTATCTGAAAGCCGGGAAGAGAAGCCTCACCAGAACTTGCCCATGCCAGTGCCCTGATCTCAGACTTCCAGCATCCAGAACTGGAAGAAATTTGTTTTCAAGTCACCCAGTCTGTGGTAGTTTGCAATGGCAGCCCAAGCTGACTAATACAATCACCTTTCAGTGAAACATCCAGATGAAAAGTGTTGAAGGTATGGATAAAAGCATGAGAAGGGACAAAGCTTAACCACTGATGCTGCCACATGATGCCTGTGTGTGGAACTGTGCAAGGAAACTGTAATTATCCCAGTTACACACCTGAGAAATGGTGCATGGAGAGGTGGAGTAACTCACCCAAGATCACTCATCTGGTTAAAGTCCGTGTTCCTCTCATCAGACCACTCTGCACCCAGAGGAAAACCTTTAAGGAGCTTACAGAGGAAGAGGATGAGTTCCATTTCACACAATGAGGCCCCACTTAGTATCTACCTAGAGACTAAACTTTCACTCACATAGGCCAGGCATTAGGTCCTAGTATTTTGACAAAAACTGAGACAATATCCAAATATTCCATGCAAAGATGACAGCACGTCGCAATGGCAACAGTGAAGTGTACTGACTTTCCTCTCCGTAGACACTTTTCAGTCAGCACACAGCTCCGAGTGCCTACTCACTTTGGCTTCAGAAGGCAAAAAACAATATATGAATTGAATGGAGGAAATGGCCACACAGGTGAGTACCCAAATATGTGGTCGTAAGAAATACGAATAAAGAGCTATGGGAAGATATACAAGACTAAAGAGTGCAGGGAAGGATTAGAAGAGAGAAATTATTTGAATTGGGCCTTGAAGAAGGAGCAAGCATTAGACAAAGCTTCCCATCTCTGAAGCTACTGTCAAATACTAAAGGTACCCACACATGCCCTTACATGGAGAAAGTACTGCAAAGATGCAAATGAGCAACTTAGTTTCAGCATCACACTTCATGCAAATTAGTTCCTTAGAAGCCCCTGGAAATTAATCACAAATCAAAGAGTTTGAAATTCACCACTGCACAGTCTCAGATTCTTATTCCTACTTACTCATTCCTGTGACAATGAACGAGTATGAATGGCTGGGATAGGAGCAGTAGACAGCGGACACCCTGCCACTATGTTCTGGCTGTTGTCACAGCTCTTGGGAATGAAGTTCAACAGTCCCCAACCTGGGCTCTTCTCCAGGTCTTTTTGATGAGCAGGGAGCCTCAGACAGCTCACTTTAGCACAAACACTACTTTATCAAGAGGATAAATGAGTAGGTGGAGAGAATCTACTGATTATATGTGGTCTTGGCCTGCAGCAAGATGACACCTCTGCAAAACTCAGAATTAACACCCCAAACACTGGGGTGAGGCTTCTGGTTGTACAGAGAAAGCATTCAGAGGCTCCTCTACATCTCTAGTGAGGCCCTGCCTTGGAGAGAAGGTTCACCTACCACCTCTGTCTCAGCAGATGAGCAAGAAGGCAGCTATAGACAGGCACTCTTGGCCACTTTCAAGCTTTATGGCTGTCCCATCTGTCATTCATTTCAGAATGATACTTTGCTGGTACCCTTCTGACATGCAGTTCCTTACCTGATGCCGTGGACTGAATGTTTGTGTCCCCCACAAAATTCATATGCTGAAACCTAATGCCCAATATGATGGCATTTGGATGTGGGGCCTTTGGAAGGTGATTAGATCATAAGCCCTCCTGAACAGGATTAGCGCCCTCATAATAGAGACTCCAGAGAACACCCTTGCTCCCTTTCACCATGTGAGGACACAGCAAAAAGACAGCCAGCCATCTATGAGCCAGGAAGCAGGCCTTCACCAGATATTGAATCTGCTGCTGCCTTGGTCTTGGACTTCCAGCCTCTAGAACTGTGAGAAATAAATTTCTGTTACTTATAAGGCACCCAGGTCTATGGTATTCTGTCATAGCAACCCAAATGGACCAAGGCACCTGCAAAATAAAGATAATGGTCAGCATCTCAACAATCCTCAAAAGAATCGATGAGGATGTGCTTGTCTCTGCTTTGGGAAAGTCCATTCTCTGGACAGAGTGCAGATAAATGCAGTACTTCATCTCTCCTGACCAGAGTTAAAGGCTGCTCTTTACACACAGGGAACAAATCCAGGAGGAAAAAAATGATTTCATAAAATGTAGTCACCGAGTATCTCTTCCCTTTCATAAATCACAGCTTTGTCTGTGCCATTCTTCTAAAGCCTATTATTTTATTTTGCAAGTTTATCTTCTCAATATAACTGAAATTTTCTGAAAATCGAGAACTATGTCTTAAGCATCTTAACAGCTTTACACAGTTTTGAACAGAGAACTACACACAAAATAAGATTTCAGTATCTATTTTTTGGATAAATGATTTAAAAATGATCAGTCTAGTCCCTCTGCAGTTTTTTTCTGTAAGATCCAAGTGTGATAAAATATAATTGTGTACATGTGAGAGAGAAGAGAAACATTTCACATTTGGTAAATGAATAATTTGGTCTTATTTAGTGCAATTACTTTGACTGAATGGATAAATTCCAATCTTAAAACTCCTCCAGTTAAACATATCTCAAATTTTAATTACTTCCTACTAAGTTGTATTTATATTTCAGTTGATTAACCACTTAAAATTATTGAACTGCTATTAATAATTAAAATAAAAATTTCACTAATAATTCTGTGGCTTTTCTGAGGGTCACAGTCTTGTAACTGGTTAAATTTTTTTGGGCCTCTGAGCCTTGCTTAATCTAATCCTAGCCACTCAGCTCAGCTCTACAGAGCAGCTTTGCAGAGCATCACTTGATTGCTTCAAGGGTATGAGACACTGCTTTGTTTGGGGGTAACCTGTCTTCAAACACTTAAGAATTGGGTAAGAAGGCTGCAGTGATCCCTTGGTGATGTAAAATGAGTAGGTATCCCAAAGGATTGAGAAGGAGGTGGTATGTGGCCTGTCATCCACAAAAAGCAACTCATGTGTATATATATAGGTAGCTAAAAACAAAGACCTGAGATACAAACACACACGTGAGGTCTACAAACTCCCAACACTCTTAGCCAAGATACACAGGTGAGACTGCTTCACACCACTCCACTGCCCACTTCTGCTACATGCTTTTGTTTAGGGAGCTCTGTGTCTTCAAAAACTGATTGAGAAGCCTTGGTTTAGAAGACACACAAAGATGGCAGATTCCAGGGTAATTGCTCTGAATGCCCCTAAAGCTGCCCTGGGAGGACACCCCCCTTTCCCTCAGAACAGAGGCAAACTAAGTTAGCCTGGGAACAAGAGCTCAGGAATCCCACCAGATTCCTGTTCACTCAATACACAGAAGACAGGGATTAGAGACCCTCCTTGAGTGAGCCCTCTCTCCGGTACCTTTAAGCAGCAGGCAGAGGAAGTGGGCCTGACTGGACAGGAAGTTACCTGGTTGCAGGAATACTGGAGATACAGGGGTATTTGGGGCACAAAGAGAAAAGTGAAGTGTGTTCATTTCTGCCTTCTCATTTTGAGAACTTTAGAAGCTGCCCTCAGAGGAAATGTTACCCAAACATCCTCTTGGGAATAGAGTTTGCCTTTGTTTTTGCTCAGGATTTCACAAGACCCATCCCTCGACCCAAGGAGGAACTGGGGAGAACAGAGTGCCAACCTTCCCAGGTCGGGTAAATCACTGGAATCGGTGTTCCGGGACTGTGACTTCCTGCTCTGTGCTGTGGGTGCACACAGGAAGTCTGGATGTCCTGCCTCACCCCTGCTGTCTGGCTCCTCCTCTGGGCAGAGCCCTGCCTCACCTGGCTGGCTCCTAGCTAAACACCACTGCAATCACTACAATAAAAAAGAAAAAAAAAAATGAGTACGGGAAACAAAAAGCACAATTAAATGGGCACTTTCTCTCTATGCAAAAATAAAGCCTAAGCCTTAGATTTCAGTTTCTTAGTCTTACAATTTCTAAAACATCAGCTGCCTCCCCTGCTCAGTCCCAAGTGGCCAAGCACCTACTTGCTCACTTCTCTTGCCCCTTGGCTGAGTCTTGGTCTGGCCTAGACAAAGAATCATGAACCACACTGCTCCCCCACCCCTGCACACACATCCTGTTCTCCTTGCCATGGATCTATCTGCTTCTTGGGCTCTAGCATGACCATCTCATATAAGGAATGGAGGCAGTTCCCCCCAGCCCTCCCTGCTCTGAATGCTGTCATTCCTGGCTCTGATGTGGCAACTTGACTCTGACTTCTCAGCCCTAGCCTTGAATTCTCTTCCCTTCATCAGATTCTCCCTAGATCACTGCCTATGACCCAGGCCTGACTCCAACTAGCCCTGTGGAGGTGGTACAGTCCACAGAGGTTGAGCCCCTCCCCTTTGCAGAGATGAGCTGAGCTGCGGTGCCACCCACTGCCAAAGCCCTCCTATATCTCAACCTGGAAAAATGAGCACGGCTGGATGAGAGAACTGGAAAAGTGATCAGCTCTAACATTCTGACTCCATTTAGACTAGAAAACCCAAGGGAACAACTTAAACTGGAAGCTCACAGGACATAAACTTCAGGGCAGAGTGGCTTGCTTTTTATACACACTCTGCCTTTGCAGTTTTGCTGTTCCTTTCACCTCCTTTCCCTTTCTCCCTCCCTGTTTACAATCAACTGCTTCTGCCAAGCGCTCCCACCCCAATCTCCAGCATTACGTCACAGAAATAAGCAGTAAGCTACTTCAAACTCAAGGCCCAATATCAGCTTCCAGAGGAAGTCCCTCTCCCCATCTGTATCTCAGCCTCCTCCTCATGTGCATACTAAGGATGGCAGTGGCGTCTTTGAGGCCTCAAAGTGTAAACAGACGCTAAGCTGGGAAACAGCAGACACATGTAAGGGTTTATTATTACTATTATCACTGTCATTCCCTGCCTTTGTGGAAAATTCCTTATATTTTTTAGCTTTATCAAGGTATAATTGATATATAAAATTGAACACATTTAATGTATATATTTGAAGAATTTGGACATATTAAAAAGATTTAAAAATCTAGACCCTTAAATCCTCTTTCTGCCTTCCTCTTTCTGCAAATCTCATGAGTCTCCCCCTCTCTTTGTGGCACACGTCACCCAGAGGTACATTCCTTTGTGATCATTTCTTCCTGCCTCTGGACCGTGGGGGTCCTCCAGATACTGCCCGACCCCTCCCCTAGCAATCTGTCTCACGCTTCCTCAATCCTTCAGCCTCCTTTACTAGTTTCTCCTTGGACGCTGTTTATTAAAGGAACATCATTCGCTGGTGGCGTCATGCCTTTGTCCGCACCCTTCAAACCATCTGTTACTTCCTCTGTGACTCACAGCTGGTACAAAGCCGGAGAAATCTCCTTGTTTCCCACAGCAACAAAACATAGGATGGGCTAAATAATTTCCCATCTCTCTCACCATCTTATGAGGATAAGTGAAAGGCAGGGGGTATTACGGCCAGAAAAGGAACCACCATGAGGATGTGCTAGGTAGCAGGGGTGATGAACCACAGAGACACAGTGATGAGGTGGAGTCCTTGAGGAGTCTTACTATTCAGTAAGATTGTTTCAACTTGCTGGAAATCACAGTGAAACTGAAAAGATGCTCAAGTCCCTGGTGATTAAAGAAATGCAAAAACAACAAACAAAACCAAGATTTCACTTTACACATAGTAGCCTAGCAAAAATTAGAAAGTTGGATAATGGCAAGCACAGGTGAGGATTTGGGGAAACAGGAAACCTTCAAGAACTGCTAGTGGAGGGACAGTCTGGTAGAGCCATTTGGGAGAGCAATCCAATACTACTTGGTGAAATTAAGCACGACCCAGCAATTTCATTCCCATGTATGTATCCCAGAGGAATGCTGTTGACAGCAGTATTGTTTGTGGGGAAAGGGAGCTGGAGCAAGTCAGGGTGAGCATCACTGGTTGGATAAATGGGTAAAATGTGTTGGATGCTCCATGGAGAAGCAGAATAAAGAAAAGCAGCAGGTTTAATGTACCCATAGCAACACGGATAGATCCAAAAATTGCAAGGCTTAGTGGATATAAAAATGAGATGATCTGTTATAACACATGGATACAAAACAATACAAATACACTCAAATAAAAAAGATACATAGATGGTCCTCAGCTTATGATGGTTCCATTTACAGTTTTTCAATTTTATGATGGCACAAAGCAATACATTTGATAGAAACCATACTTTGAATTTTGGATTTTGATTTAAAATTCTTTATAATAACTATTATAAAATAGGCTTTGTGTTAGATTATTTTGCCCAACTGTAGGCTAATGTAAGTGTTCTGAGCACTTAATGTAGGCTAGGCTATGATGTTCAGTAGGTTAGGTATATTAAATACATTTTTGAATTTCAATTTATTTATTTTTTTTGAGACAGTCTCACTCTGTCACCCTGGGTAGAGTATAATTGCAACCTCAAACTCCTGGGCTCACATGATCCTCCTGCCTTAGCCTCTCAAGTAGCTGGGACTACAGGTACACGCCACCACACCTGGCTAATTTTTTCTATTTTTGGTAGAGGTGGGGTCTTGCTCTTGCTCAGGCTGGTCCTGAACTCCCGATCTCAAGTGATCCTCCCATCACGGCCTCCCAGAGTGCTAGGATTACAGATGTGAGCCACCGCACCAGGCTGACATTCAATATTTTTAACTTAAATTCAGTTTTTTGAGACATAATCCCATCATTAAGTCAAGAAGCATCTGTACATTAAAACAAATTAAAACAACTGCCTGTGGGGGAAGGAGAATCAAATGAGGTGTGAGGATGAAAGGAAATAAATGCTTAAGTAAATATCATGAGGGGTCTTGTATGATAATGTGCCATGTACCAAGGAATGGGATCAATGCAACTCCCTGTACTTGTGATTTAAAAAAACAAAACAAAAACCCCTCAACTTTGGAAGACAGGTATAAGGAACTTCAAACCCCAACTCTACTTTCTAATTATATAACTTGGACAAGTTAATTAATCTTTATGAACTTCAGCAAATAACCCAATTAAAACTTGGGCAAAGGACCTGAATGGGCATATCTCAAGACATATACAAATGGCTGTTAAATAAACAAGTATCAGAGAAAACACTCACTGCAAAGAGTTTATTGTACTCAGAGCAACAAAATGCTTTCTCTGTGCGTCACCTGCCAGGACATGGATATTGCTTTGTTATAGAGAATGGGTCCTTGTAATGACATGTTACAATGTGCTTTAAATCAGCTCTCTTTTTATCATTCTTCAGAGTTTATTATGTGTTTCTTTTACATGTGTATTCATAGAACTTGTTCACAAATTGCATCAGAGTTCTAAGGCTTTTCCAGAGGAGAACCCACCTTTGTTTCCTCAGCGTCCCCAGCTTATTGCCCACAAGTTGAGAAGAGAGGAGGGAAGTGGTAGCAGGTTCCCCACAGCCCTGCTGCTGCTGAGGCTGAGCTGCTCAGTGTCAGGGCGCACTCGGGGAAGCCAGTCTTGTACTCCCGTCTGTGCGTCCATTCACTCCCCACTGGGAGAGTCCTCTCCTCCCAGAAGACAGGCACAATGTATCATATACACTGGGCACTTTGAAGGTCTCTCTGAATCTATGACTGTGTCAGGCTATCAAAATGGTTTGATCACGTGAAAAAAGATGTGTAGGAAGGTTGGCAATGACCCACGATGGTTATCATCTTGGTGAGCCCCTCGATGCTCCCAGGGGGAAAAGGAAGAAGACCCAGTTAGGGCCTTTATCGGTACTTCCTTACCACATAATGAGGCATGATGGGTGGTAATGAGAGAATGGGCAAAAATTCAGCAATGGGCTTTTCTAGGAAGGTAGGAAATTTAGAAAGACATGTTAAAGGTGAGGGGAGCTGGGTAGCATAACACAAAAAGAAATATGTTTTCCTATACGAGGGAAATTTATCAGATTTTTTGAGTAAAAATGGGATATATTAAATCAACAAATTCACGAGACTGTATATAAGTATACAAAATACTGTGGGGAAAGCAGACAAGATAAGGAGACTGAACATTGTACACATTTTTGGGTGCATAAGAGGTGAATCAATTACAGTTGGACTTTGACCAGACAGACAGACAAGCCTAGACAGACCATGCACCGATCCAGGCTGCAGGTGTGACGTGGTAAAGGGAAAGCCTACGGAAGTGCAGGAAGCCAGAAGTAGGGTGGCTACCACGTGGTGTTGATACTTCACCTGAAGGGCCGGCCTAGGGAGGAATTTGGGCATCAAAGGATGAGACAGAAAGGGATTGGATTGTAAGTAAAAGCACTTGAACTCAACTGAGCCTCAAGTTCCTGCAGGACTGTAACCAACATGACTTGACCTTAGTCGATCTAAATAAATCAATCCTCCAGAAGTAGATCTCCTCAACCATTTCCTCACACTATTGCTGAAATGAAGGAGTCTTGGGGGAGCAAGACTAAGTGCCCTTATTATCTAGCTATGCATTTGTCTAATTATTTCTTAGGTTATTTAAAAAGGAACTGGTTCTCTTATGTAAAGACCCAATGTCAAACTAAAATCAATCATGTGACTTTATAAAGACCCATAAGAAATTAATCTAGGACCAACAAAATAAGTCTGTAATCATAAATACAATGGTGTTATTTGTAAAGAAATTATATTGCTAGTGATGTCTAAACCAGAACTGTCAGCTCCATCCTCACGAAGATGTGAGGAGTGGGTCAGTTCACTGCTCTACTGGTGGTGCCATCTTCAGGGAAGAAGGTTATTCAAGGTCCCTCATAATCTGGCAACAGGTTTCCCTCTTTCTAAATTCACCTCCCACCTTCTTCTGTTCTATCCAGAGGTGTTTGCCATTTTATCCTGCTCAGAATACCTTCCCTCTTCCCTGCTATTTAACTTCTCCCCATCCTTCCAGGCCCACGTTGGCCCAGGAAACCCTAATTGTTCCTGTCCACAGTGATCTCTCCCTTTTCTGAACCTCTAACACACGACTTCTTTGTACCACTCACTTAGCATTTAGTACTATCAGTTTGCTTATGTGCTTCACCACCCCCTCTAGAGGGCAGAAGTCCCACCTTGTATCCTCACAGGTAATGGGTGCCGTGAATGTTTATAATTTTGAGATTTTTTTTAATTCAATCCATGTTCCCCAATCCAGTCACATATCAGCAAAAGAGATCTTAAAATTTCAACTACATTATGTCTCTCTCCCTGTCCCCCCACATTTCAAACCCTCCATCAGCTTTCTATTGCACTTAAGTGTGAATTTATATGCCTTACCCTGCTTAGAAGGTTCTGCAAAATCTCTTTCTTAATCTCTAATCTCATCTCCTGCCATAATCCTCCAAACCAGCATCTGTCTACTAGTCATATCTGCACTCTTACAACTCCTAAACATGCCAGTTTTATCCTGTCTCAAGCTCCTTGCACATGCTGTTCCCTCTAGGCCTGAAGTGTTGCCTCTGTCTTTACCTCCCCACAACCTCCCCCCAACACAGTAGTCACACAGCATGGCTAGGCCCTCACCATTCATGGTGTCTCAGCTAAGTTCACCTGCCTGAGAGGACTTCCTTAACCACACCGCTTGCTATGGTCTGAATGTGGTCCCCCAAAGTGCTGGAAAGTTAATCCCTAATGCAATGTGTTGGGAGGTGGGCCCTTTAAAAGGTGATTAAGTCATGAGGGCTCTGCCCTCTTGAATGGATTAATGTTATCTTGGGAGTGAATTAGTTGTGGAGGGAGTAAGCTCTTGATAAGAGCATGGGCTTGGCCCAATTTCCTTTCTGTGTGTCATGCCCTCACTTCTGCCTTTCTCCATGGGATAACCCTCACTAGATGCTGGTGCCACATTCTTGAACTTTCCAGTCTAGAACGGTAAGCCAAATAAACTTCTGTTCCTTATAAACTACCCAGTCTATTTCGTTACGGCAGTACAAAACGTACTTCAGGTGGTGCCTCAGTCTATTTCCACATTCCTGGCCATCTCAGCACCCGATGTTTCCTCCATAGCACTTTGTCACGTATGTGTTTATATACTTATTGGCCTTCACCAGCCTCACAAGACAAAGGTCTCTGAGAGCCGAGCACTTATATTAGCACAAACCAGGTGCGGTGTCAAGTAATTATTTGATTTATGTAAGTTAATTAATAGAAAAACCTGTAACTGAAGACATTTGAAAACGTGTTCTAAATTCATAACATAAGCAGGTAGTAGCATATGAACATTAGTATTTCAGAGTCTAAAGCAGGTGAGATGCAGTCAAGCTCTGGATGGATAGCACAAAGGAAAACTTCAGGGATAAAAGAAAAGTTGTCAAGAAAGTTCTAGTGGACAAGATGAACAGGAGATTTATTTCTGGTACCAGGCTTATGGCCTGACAATATCTTTATAAAGAATACAATCATCTACCAGACGGACACATATTAAGAAGTCCAACAATACCTAGTATTATGAGGCTATGGAGCACAAGGGCTCCCATTACACTAGTGGGAGCATAAAGTGGTATAACCACTTGGAAAACAATTTGGCACTATCTAATAAAGGTCAATATGCACAGTACTGGTTGATAATTATAAAACCTAGAGAAAGTCTCACATGCATGTACCTACGTAAGGTATACACAAGGGGAGCATACTAGGAGACATAAATAAGAATACCAATGGCACTACTCATTATTCATAAGGAAATGGATAAACGGTACCCATTCATGTAAGTGAAAATGACTAAACTGTAGGTAAAAACTTCAATATGGCTGAATCTCAAACAATGTTGGGCACAAGAAGCAAAGATCACAGAAAAATATGCACATTATAGATTCATTTTTGCTTAAGGATATGTAAATAGGTATTAAAACTGAACAACGGTAAAGAATAACTGCAAATTTTAGGGTACTAGTTATACCTAGTAGACAGGGAAATGCAACTGTAAAACGGCATGTTAGGGGCTCCAAAGGAAGTGGTAATATTCCAGTTTTAATAGGCAGAGGGTACACATTTTTTATACCTAACATATACATTATAATTGCTCTTCTATGTGTGATAAATTAACTTTATAAATATTAACAAACACTGACCAAACTATAGAAGAGGGAAAGTATATAGTTTGTTTTTACACTAAGGATACTGTGCAATGGGATAGAGACCCCTTCAAACTGCCTATGAAGCCGACAGCTCCATATATGTGCCCACTGAAAAGCACAATAGCTGCAAAAGTCCCAATAGCCTGAAATTTTCTCAGCCTCATTCCAGGTTCTATTCTTAGTACTTTACCTTTTTTCTTTCTTCTTTCACTTTCACTCCTAAGTTTTAAGTTGATATATTTTATACATCTTTGTAAACCATCCTAAATCCTTTATAGAACGAGATGTGATATAAAATAAATGAGATATATATTAGAAATAATATGGTAATAAAATAATATGGTAATACAAAACAGACAGATGAGATCATCTTATAACCAGATACACACAAACTAAAGGGACTGGTACCAGATGGCAATGGGAATGAAGTTGGTGGTTATCCCAGTATAACACCAATTAAATTTGAAGCTCCAGCAAAGTTCTTACTTTACAGAAAGGATGAGTGTAAGTAAATCAATGGGAATCTCGTGAGGAATGTCATGTTTGGGCTGACAAATATAGTAAAGTAATTGGGATATAAGCACCTATGAAGAATTCTGATCACAGTAAAAACTGAAAGAAAACACGCTAATGAAGCAAAGAGGAATACCTTTACATAGCTATTACGGTTGCTTTGAATTCTTACACTTAACTTAGAGAATATATTTACCCATTATAGAAGAACCTCCAGAACAGTCTATTTCCTTGTTTATAAACCAAAATTGCCATACATCAATAACCACAATTACACGGAAAAATTCAGATACGTGATTCCCACCCACTTTAAGCTTGGATAACTGCTGAACTATGAGAAATAGGCACATGCTGGTATTGCCATTTTCATTTTAAAATATTTTTATTCCTAAACTGCTATGTACAAATACTCATAACCACAAGAATGCCATATGGACATAATTTTTTTTTAATTTAAAAAAGGATTGGCCCAGTTATAAGACAACTTGTTGAAAACAAGGTCAAGAAGCTATCAATTAAATGCAGCATAGAAGTGCTTAATTAAGGAGTGTGCATCCTATGTTGAGGTCCTTTCATTTTTTCAGCAGGAGAGAACCTGTTTCTAGAGCATGAAAAAGATGGGTTTCTTCTGTACTAACTAGAGCTTAAAAAAAAAAAAAAAGTCAAAACTAGGTCAGAGTTGGGGAGATTAGGCTTAAGCCACAAGGAAAAAACCAAGATGCCACATCCCCCCTTCAAGAGCATTGTGATTTTAAGATTTACTAAGAAAAATATGGTTGTTTCCTCTAAGAGGAAAAGATGAACTGGCAAAATACAACTGCATTTAGTAAATCTGCCATTTATCTGCCACGGATAGGAAATGCAACATCCCAGTTAATTGAAAACTATTAACCAAATGTTAGGGAGTCTCTCCACATACGGGAGTATTTCTCTGCCTTAGTGTGTGCATGTGTGTGTCTACTTGTATATGTGTGTATTTTTACACATCCTTACAACACATAACCACACTTTTGGATTACACAGAATTAAACACACAGTCCTAAAAAAAAAAATGTAGTGGTAATTTAATCCACTTGACAAATACACATCGAATACATCTATATTCAAGGATCACATCATTGTGGCTTTGGCAGGACATCCCAAAGAGTAAGATCATTTCCCCAAAGTCACCATGTAAAACATAAAAGGCCTTGTTCTGCCTTCTAAAAGTTTACAGCCTGGCAGGGATATGATTTCACTTCACTATCTCAGCACTTTCAGGATCTTCCAAGGGACTGCGTGATCATGAATGTATCACAGATGGGAGGAAGTGTCAGTGCTGGAAGAAAAGGCCAGTAAACCAACTTTGGCTGTGTTTATTATTTACATAGTGTGCAAGTGATCTCTAGAATAGATTTCTTTGTAAGGAAGGAAGGAGCACCTTTAAAACTATGGTTTCATCAACACCATCTTCCCTTGCTTTAAGCCACCTCTGAAACCTCTACCACATTCTGTAATTGTCTATAAGAAAGATTCCTTTCTCTAACCAACCTTTATATTCAAATTTCTTTCCCTTTGTTTTGAAAAGTATAATTTGTATCTAAAATGTCCCCTTATACACAACGTGGACCTTTACAAATGAAGTGCTAAAATAACTCAAATGTTTCATGAAATGACATTTCTGTGCAATATCCTTGTAAAGAAAGCAGGATTCCAGAAACAGAAATTAGAATTAAAATTAGGTCCTTTAGGCAAATCTTTCTTGAATCTATTTATGCAAGTGTGTTTAGGGCTCAACAGACTGTGACACAGAATAAAGACACTAAAGACATTAGCATCTTTCTATAGGGAGACAGTAGGGACTTATCAAGGAATTAATTTTGAATTTTAAATCCAGTGTTCCCAAAGAGCTAAACACAAATTTCCCCAAAATAGATCACATAAAGGTAACTTCATATGTTTACTTTCTTTTGGCTCGTACTATGGAATCCCTTCTGAGGGATTTCAGAAGATAGAACTGAATGTGTTTTACATCAGTGGAAGTGAGTCTTGGTTTTAGACCAGACGCCTTCCTGCAGACAGTGTCTTAAGTGAGTAGCGCCCTACGGGGCACCATCGCCCACGGTCTGCCCTCAGACTGGCAGACATTACAGCTTTCATCTGTCCAGACATGAAAAGCATGGAGAGGCAACTGGGAAGGAAAGAAGCAAGAAATGAAGGAGGGCTCTTCATCAGGCACAAAGTAATTGGCAGAAATATGGTGCAGTCAAAGGGGATGCTGTCTATGTGGTGAAACATGTGAAATGATCCACAAAGTTGAATAAAGTAAGAGAGCATTCTGTGACCTCTACTGTTCCTTATACTTCCCTGGGCAGGATGAGCTCTGAGTGCTTAGTATTAAGACAGCGCTTCCTTTGGCTGGGGTTAAATGGGAACCCTGCGCACTCCGTGTAAGACCACCCCTCAAGCAGGAATCCAGTGGGAGATCCAAAACCCTGGGTGCTGCCCTTTCCCCATCCCAATCCCCATAGGCTTGGGAATATCAGGACCAGTTTAATCATACCTCTTACCCCTGTTAACAAGAGACAACGAGAAGCCCATTACTCCCAGGCTACTTTTTGTCCCTCAACTTTTATTGCCATATGGTCCCTTCTGTTTCTTTTCCTGACCCTATCTCCCCATCCTTCCCCAATGCCTGAACCCTTTCTCCTGTGCTCTCTGGAACAGACATACATCAGCAAGATCCCCTATACCCCAGCTTCTTCTGACTGTTCCCTGAGGACACTGCTTGCCCGCACCCCAGCCTTCTTCTGCAGTTACTATTTTCTCCTGACATTCCCTGAACCTTAAGGCTTAGGGGCAGAGTGGGTGTCCTCATTGCTTCTACTTACCACATCTAGACCATTGTCCCTCCTTTCCTGTCCAGTAAAACCCTGAGCTCTAAATCATACAAAATCAGACTGTACCACCTACTCCCCCTCATTCTGGGAAGATCAGGGCTCCTGGTCCCCTGCCAGTCTCTATCACTCCTATAGCCATGACTCTAGCTGAATTCAGTATCCACACAGACCATCCTTCCAATCCTCTGGCTTCTCAGTCCCTATCCTCCACCCTAATGCCAAGGTCATGCACCAGTTCTTACCGTGAAACTCCTCCATGTCACTCTCCAACCACCACCTCTTCTCTGTCAGTTTCCCACCTTGCTACCCCAACTTCAGCAAATCTGACCCAAATGAGACCTGTGATCCATTGGATCCTACCACTTTCCATGGTCCCTCACTCTTCTTATATCCAACCTCACCTCCTTACCCATTTTAAATTCCACAGTCAATTGTCATAACTACTCCCTTCCGTATATGCTGAACTGTCTCCCCACTCTAGCAAAACCATTACCTGGTTAACTTTAACACTCCACTCATTCTCATGAGGGTCCAGAGGGAAGGAAAAAATACCGGAACCCCAATGAATAATTTCACTCTAAATCCACGATCTGGAAATTCAAGTGGGCCCTTAAGATTACCCAGGTAATGGGCAAAAGTTCTCAGAAGCGTCTCCAATTTTTTCCTCCTATTCTCTTGAATCCGCGAGAACTTGATAAATCTTTGTAGAAATGATCTGACATTAAATGACACCACTAGATTTTAGACTAAAACAAATTTAATTCTGTAAAAATAAATTTTATATGAGATTTACTTCAAATTTCTAAGTGGTATATATGTCCTGAGACTATATACCACTATGTGTCCAAAAATTTCTCGTCACAAATTCTTATGAGATTAATGTACTCTGTCATACATTCTCCTGTTTTAAAGATTTAAGCTCACTAATCATCTTCCTTTAAACCTACCCTGATTCTTCAGACCACAGGCTTATATCCTACTGGACCAAAAGAATGTCCATTAGCTAGAGACAGACATTTTTATTCTGCGTCTAAAGAAAATTAAGACAATTTTTAAAAATGGGATATTAATAGAGAACAAAGTTATCAAAAACTCTAAAAGGCTTTCCTGGCTATTGTTTATGCATTGGGTTAACAGGCTATGATTTTCCAATGTTAAAAAATAGTATGATTTCCTGCCAGAGGAAAACATCCACATCAGAAAAATAAAAACTGGATTAAGGAATGACTAAGCATTGATTTTATTTGCAAAGCTAATAAGTGACGTTTTCTCCTAGAAAATGCATTCTCTGACTCTCTCTCCATCACTGCCACATAGAAGACTCACCATCCACACTAACAGATTTAAATTGCAGGTTTTTAGGATACCAAATGAATTGTCTATGAATGATATTGATGTTTCCTTTTAAAAATAAGTGCCAAAACTGGTAGCAATACTCAGTTAAATGGAACTGTTGGTCTACAAAGTGTGCCAAAGTTCTTCCTTCAGCTTGAAGCACTCACTGATTTTCCTTTCATTTTTGGGTAAACATTCAAGGTAAAGTGATAAATTTGAATATACATGCCATCATAAAATCTCCCCTTGGCAGCTATTTACATATTCCACATGACAGAGCTGTATGCCTACTTAGTAACACATTACCTTGGAATTATTCTGAACTTTAAGCTCCTAGGGAACAAGGACACTCCTTTGTATTCATATCTCCTAGTGTCATAGTGTATATACAGTTGAATTTAACAGATGCTCTACGGATGTCCAGTCCTCACGCATTTAATGCTCTGCCTTAGATGATGCTACAAACACTTGGTCCGTAGCACCATGCATGTTTTAAATATCATTGTGACTCAAGCATTACAAAAATGACCCATGTAACCTAACACATTTGTACCTCCTTAATAATTTGAAATTTAAAAAAGATAAAATGATATGACTGGATGAGGTCTCCAAAGATGGAGAAGCAGGAAAAAAAAAAAAAAAAAGAATGAAGGATCCTCATTGTACAAACATTCAAACTACACAGCAAAATGCAAAAACTAAAAATCACTTGGAAAAATCATTAAGATTTTATGGAATATCCCTTGTATGTTCACATATATGCATTTACAGTTTTACATATATGGGTAATATTTATGTTGTCCTAGGATTAGAATTATTTTAACTTACAAATGTCATGGATATCTTTCCATTAAAAGCAAATAAAGAACTACTATATCATTTTTAACAGCCACACAGTATCCCACAGTCAACATGTACCATTATTTAATAACAATTTTCCTACTATTGGATGTTTAGGTTACTTCTAGTTTTTTCTTGCAAACACAAACCTGTAGTGGGTATCTCTGTGCATGCATCTTTTTACAACTCTGCAGTTAGACAAATACTAGAAGTTGAATCTGGGCCAAAGTGTATACATATTTTACATTTTTATATATATTGCCAAACTGCCCTCCAGAAAGGTTATAACAACACAGAAAAATACTAGAAGTTGGGCAAATACTAAAAGATAAATATCTGGGTAAATTCTAGAAGGAATTTTCACCCTCATGACCTAATTACTTCCCAAAGGCCCCTCCTACAAATATCACATTGGATATGAGATTAAAACACATGAATTTAGGGGGGACACAAACAGTCCATACAATTATCAAAATGTAAGCTCAGCCATGTGCCCCAGTGAAATTCTAGAAAATCAAAGTACTTTAACAATGAGAGTTTTCAAAGCATGCCACAAAACTCAAAGGAATAAACCCAGGGCAGGGTAGAAATCTGGGCTATAGGCCATGCTCTGCTACACACGAGCTCCTGACCGACCTTGGGCAAGTCATTTCCCTTCCCTAGGTTGACAATCCTCAGCTTAAACATCACATCCTCAAAAGAGCCTTCTTGGACCCTAAGGCAGCAGCTCCCCATCATGGGCTTCTGCAGCTCTCAGTACTTAAAGCTCTCATCAGACTTTTAATTATTTGTCCAATGTATGTCTCTCCTCACCTGATGGTAAGCTCCATGCCTATGCTCACGTCATATCCCCTGCTCCTTCATGGTGCCTGGCCAAAGGAAAAAAAAAAGAGGGAAGGAGGGAGGAATGAAATAAATTATGGAATCAATAAATTGATGACCAAAAAATGAGGTGGTAAACCAGATAATCTCTGTATTAAGGGCATTTCTTCCTCCTGAATTCTATAAATGTTTGTGTCTAATTAGGTTAAAACATTTATGGATCACCTATTTTGCATGGAACCTCATGCTTGGCCTACAGGGAGGAAAAAGGGTAGCCAAGGATATGTGAGAATTAGGTCTTGTCCTCGCCCCTCAAAGAAATGGGTCTGGCTACAGGGAAAAAAATGCATTAAACTAGGACAAAGGAACAGAACAACTTTAATAAAAACAATGACTTCACCAGTTAGTTCTCCACATCTCCCGTGTGATGGAGAACCCAAGGACTTACAGTACATACTCTGCTTATGAGCCTAACTCATGTCATCTGAGTGAAAATACACTACACAGAGAGGTGATCTGACTCCTCTGCAGTCACACAGCCAATTAACTGAGACCTGAGGGAAAAGAACCCGGGCCCTCCCATCTCCTGGTAGTGAAGGGGAAAGGAAGCCCATTAGATCAAAAGTGGGGCTCATGTTTCCTGAGACTGCAGGCTCTTCACAGGGTTACAAGAGAGGGAAAAGTTAGGATTCAACTCAACAAATAAAGTGAGATATGGCCAAATTAATCTTAAGGCAGACATCTTTGGAGGCATGCAGAATTTCGACCCTGCCAAACAAATGTCACTCCAGGGGGAATTAGGCAAGTAGTTATTAAAAATACGTATAGTAAGAATGGCAAATAAGTGAAAACAAAGGGAATGAGTAAAACAGATTACTGCAATGGACTGAATGTTTGACCCCCTACCAAGTTCTTATGCTGAAGTCCTAACCCCCACCGTGATGGTATTAGGTGGTGAGGTCTTCGGGTGATAATTAGGTAAGGAAGGTAGAGCCCTCATAGATGGGATCTGTGTCCTTATAATCAGAGGCCAGAGAGCTAGTGTGCCCTCTTTTCTGCCATATGAGGACACAATGACACGTCAGCAGTCTGCTACCTGGAAGAGGGCCCTCACCAGAACCTGACCATGCTGGCACTTGATCTCAGACTTCCAGCCTCTGGACTGTGAGAAATAAATTTCTGTTGTTTTTAAGGCACCCAGTCTTTGTTATCATAGCCTTAAGACAACTACAAAGAGAAATTATTAATGCAATGAAACCCCATATTCAGAGCTCCTGCTGGGTGCCTCCCACCATGCGGCCAATGCAAAGAATGCCAGCACATGGCATGGTCTAGGTCTGTAGAGGCTTCATCCTCTAATTGTGGAGAGAAAAATATGTAATTGAGGGGAAAAAAAATTCTGTAAGTAACAAAGACCCCTAGCCTAAGAAGCAAAGCTATGTAAACGGGGAGGCCCAGGCAGAACTGTGAAATGGGGCTTTGCCCTTAGCACCTCTTGGTCTCCCCGCTGTGGGCCTCTCCCTGGCAGGCGCATTCCTCCCCATCTCCCCCAACCTGGGGAAGAGGGCCTGAAGGGACCAGAGAGTAGCCAAAGCACTTAACCATCTGTCTCACAGCCAAACAAAAGACAGGAAGGGCACCCCAGACAAAAAAGATGGGGCAGAGAGAACACACTTGGCTGCAGTGGCCGTTCTGGCTGCTGAGCTGGGTGTGAGTGCCAGCCCGAGACTTGAATAGGAATAAGAGGCAAGTCATTTTTCTCTCCTCAGGAGCGAACCCTTAGGCTGTCAATCTTGCCTAGGCAGAGCCCAAGCCCATCAGCTCTTTTCCTAAATTCTGAGAGAATAGCAGAGAGCTTTCAGGAGTAGGGGAAAAGTTCGGATTAGCAGACAAGGAAAAAAAAAAACAGGTTTACTTAAAAATGAAGGTAGAGTAGGATGTCAGACCTTACACAAGTCCGCAAAACAGCCACGTATTTAATCTGCTGTATGCCTCTCTTCCCCTTTAACTTCTCTTTTCCTGGTACCCATAATTGCCAAAAAAAAAAAATTTTCCAAATAGTTAAAAAAAAAAACAAAACAAAAACTCAATTTACTCAGAGGCTACAATTACTAAGAGGCTACATTTCTTGCTTCCTCCAACTATGAATGCTTTCAGTGAGGAAGGATGCATGGCAGAGACCTGCTATCTCCCCTTCAGAAGCATTAACAAGTTAGAGTACAACCCAGTCTCACAGTTTGTTACCAGGCTCCCCTTCTACTCTAAAACACACCCAGATGCAGGCACTCCCTCTCTATCAGTGCTCATGAAGAGAAAAGGCTGGAAGTTCCCATTGCCTGCCTATAAAATCTCTCCATTCAAAGAAATTACACTTGATAATTTTTCTCATTATGAATCAAAAAAAAAAATCTATCTTATTTTTTTCCAAAAGAAGTATCTGAGAAGAATATAGTGATGGATTTTTTTTATACCACCAATATTCCCATGTCCTTTTATATGTCTCCCTCAAGAGCCTGAGGTCAAAACATAAAACCACAAAATTTAGACAACCAGTAACAGTTCAATTAGAAACATACATGAATAGCCAAAAAATGCAGAAGAATCCAAGCAGATGTACTCACAACTTCTCGCCAATAAATTCACGAGAAACAAAGTTAATTCAATGAAAATCACACACATATATGAAATTACTAGCCCATGTTAATGACTTTAAAAAATAGATCAAAGTAGAAAAAATATAGGCATTCAAGTTTTTCTTACCTTGAGTAGAGAAAAAATGTAAAAGCCTTATTTAGGTACATGAGACAATAAGGAAATGGGAGGAGTAAGAGATAGTGAGAAGGGGCAGAAGGTAGTAGTTTGAGAAACCAAAATTTATAGACCTCACACATGATTTAAATCATTTGAGCAAGAGGTTGGGAATGATGTTTTAAATAGAATGAACAAAAGAAACACTGATACGCTCCCAGCTGACAGCAAAGGGCAGAGCTGCAGGGAGAGCATCACCAATGTTTGAGAACACTGGCAGGATTATTCATGCTAAGCGTGTTATAATTGAGGATCAATATGGGGCAGAGTCTGCTTAAATAGACTCCAAGGGCTTGTATAGGCAATCCTGCTAATGTCACGTTACATTTTATTAAACGATGTTTAGGATAAAAAGCCTGTTGGTTGGGCCTTGAAAAACTTTGTATTAAAGAGGTATTCTTTGTGGTCATAGCATTTGAGCTTTGTGGTAAATCTCACTTTACATGAGAGGAGACAAATAGTGAGAAAACGAATCAGTGCTCAAGGTTGTAGAAAGTTGCTGTGAAATCACTGTCAATTTCTGATGTGGGCAGAGATAGCAGGATGTTCTGAGTATCCATGAGTATAATTTTCACAATCACACGTAGAGGAAGAAGACTGTATCTTCAGGTGCTTACTACCAGGGTTAGGGTACTGGGGCCCTATCAAAGGAATACGCAGTTAGAGGAGGTGTACAAGTGGCAAGGGGAGGATGGCTAATCAAGAACTGTGATGAAGGCCAGCTCTGGAATTCTCAGGTTCAGAAACTTTATCAGTGAGCACGTATGCAGAGCACTGGGCCAGAGAGGACCAGGTCAGGAGAGTACCCCAAGCACCATGCTCACAAGCATCCTGTAAGGTAGGTATTATGATTCCCATCTTAAAAATTAAAAAAAAAAAAAGAGCCTGAGAGAAATTAAGTATTTTGTCCAAAGTCACATTTCTAAAAACTGACAGGATAGAAATGCAGATCTGGCTGCTAAGCCCAAGGTCTGTCAATGCTACCAAATGGTCACTGAAAAGAAAAAAAGAGCATTCTGTGCAGGGAGGAGAGTATGGGACCGAGGGCCAATCTGAGTAAAGGAGAAGTTTGTGCATAGAAAGAGGAGACAAATTCAGAAAGAGAAGTTGGAGTCAGCCTGTGGCCAGGCTTAATGCATAGTTAAGAAGTACCTTGTCCTATAGCCAGCTGCAAACCACAGAACTCTGGAAATAAGAGAAAGATATAAGAAAGGAGGCAAAGAGACTACAGAACTTAAACGAGGTAACGGGGCTAATGGGAGGAAGAAAAAAAAAAATGGAGTAGCATGTGGAGAAACACCAGAAGGAACCATAAGTTAAAATCCAGAACTGTACTAATATGGAATTCTGGTCTCTAAGTAAAAACATTATTTTCCAAGTTGGGGGTCTCTAAATAATGTCTAACATTTAATGCCTGGCAAATATCATACTAATGCCAATAATATAAAATTTCAGAAGTAACCTAATAAATTCTTTCCAGTGGAAAAGAAACAGCGTCCAATTGCCATGGGCTGCACACTCCTCCCTGTCTGTCCTCTTCCTTGTCCATGATGGACCTCTAAAGAAAGGAGTGGGCTGATAGGAAGGCGTCACGTTTGAGGACACTGCATCAGCAATAGCTTTGCTTCTTTGAAAGGTGGAGGCCAAGATTCAATGGCGGGCTTGGGAGGGAAAGGGCTGAGAAGCCTTGCCCTTTCCTGTGGCTCACAGGAAGGACAGGGCAGCTCAGGGCCGGGGGGTGATCCCAGGCCCTCAAGCATCTACACCCAAAGTCCTCCCTCTGCCCCCAAGCACATGTATCCCCAGAGACCTCACAGGGAGTGGCATATGGCAGGACAAGAATCAAGGATTCAGGATCCTTGGCTCTCAGCCCTCTTTCAGAATCTCTTTATACCCTGGAGAGAGATGTCTTTACTGTTGCTACAGAACTTTCACTGAGGGCTGCAAATTCATTCCTGATTCTATGCGAACAAACACAATTTTGTTCTGTTTTTGAAAAAAAAAAATTGCATATGCACAAGTTTGAGTTACTTTATCTTTAGTTTACACTGTCAGATGAGTGCTTCTTTAAAATTAAAATTGAAGATTTTAATCTTCTGGCAACATGTGGTTATCTACATAAATACAAACCTTCCTGTTCATAAGAAACATGGATATATGTTAAAATTAACAGGATACATTTCTACATTTTTCCCTTCTTTTTTTTTTTTTTTAATTCAATAAAGGGGGGATAGGGATCTTCACAGAGTCAGAAGAAAAACTGGAACAAAGGATTTATCTCTCTGCTCTTTTTCAGCAGTCGGCAGCTGGGATGAGAGAGCTGATCCCCATCACCCTTTGGTAACAAACTACATTCTTTCCTCAATCAGCAGTTGAAGAAGCCCTGCTGAACCCCTTCTCTTCAGACTCTTTCAACAAAAGCTGCATCCCTCTAAGGAAATACTAACTTATTCTCTGTATGTGGTGCCACCATGATCCAGTTACTTGAAGAGAAGTGTAAGAGCCTTAAACGAATTCAGTGAAATGAAGGGCTATTTGTGCTGCCACGGGTCACCCCACACACAGCTGTGTGGATCCGAATGGAGCTAGGACCATCAGTCCTACCCTGACACAGAATCCTAAATAAAGATAGAGCCTTCTGCAATATCAGAATGTACTCCCTTGTAATGTTACCCTCAATAATTGGCTCAAATGAAACTAACACTCCAAGATTGGGGGAAAGTGAGCAAAACACACTATAAAAAAATTTTAAGTCCACTTTGTAAGGCACTAATCCCCAAAATGTCAACATTTAGATTAAACTTATTTTTAGAGTAATAAGCTGAGTTAGTTTCCTTTGTCAGAACTGGAATCTTACAAACCCAGGTGTTGAACAACACTTGTCAAAGATGTCAAAATGTCTTTCAATATTTAGACAGTCACCTGTTATTTCTGTGGGATACATGGGTGGCTGAGAGAATCACATTTATAGATGTTAAAAATAAGATATCTGTATGGGAAAATACAACTTCCATTTCGCAAGCATCCAACCCAGCAGTTTCCCTACCATTCTGCACTAAGATACAGCTAGACTTCTCAAATAAAAGAATGGATTCATGCTTTCACACAATTGCTACTAAACATGCATGCTTTGTGAATAATCTTCCAATTCTTTATTACACACATAACTCGGAATATTGTTTATATTGATTCCGGGAGTTAAGAATTCAGGGTTCTTATACTAGAGGGGAGTATGAGGGGAGTATTGCTCCCTTCTAGGGAAACTGCCAGGGCCGTGGCCCTTACTAAGGCAAGTATCCCTATGCCATAGCTGTTTGGACCAGGAGAGAGCATCAGCACCTCTAAGACTGCCTGGTATAAGAGCTTTGACCAGAAGGGATTGTAGTTACTAAAGAATCTATCACACTCCTTTTCTTCTTTCAGAGTTTGTTCTACATACAGATCATCAATTAGGCTGTGGAGATGACAAAAGGAAGCAGGAACACAAGGACCCAAAGAGAGAAGACAAAATGGAAGTGCGGAGCCATGTTAACGGTCTAGAAGTAGAATATGGACTGACCAACCACTAGCAGCACAGACCCACCCTGGAGTTACAACAGATCGAAACAATCTTCCTGCTCCTGAGTTAATTCCCTGTCTCCACAAGGTCTGTCCAGACTACTCTCTCATCCTAAAAGGCTCCTGGGATTCTTTGCAGACTTACCATACGACTGAGATTCTATTTTATTTTTTCATGCATCCTTACTTAAACTTTAAATTTTTTAAAGTAACTTTAGTTATCATTCTTGTGATCAAAACAGTTAGATGGGCCCCATGGCAAGATATCTGAAAGTGCTCCCTTTCTCTTTGCTAACTGTAGAACAATCTCAGATCTTCCAATAGTCTACATTTAACCTTACAAATTCAGGGGCTGCTTTGCAAATGTTTGCAATCAAAGAGAAAGAAAGGAAATGGATAGCAAAGCCTATCTCCCTCGGATTGTCTTTGAATTGCTCTTGTTGCATTTTTCCTCTTAGATCAATGTTACATGTAGACCACAATCTACTTCCAAGTAGATGTGGGAAGTTTAACTGCAGTAAGTCAAGAATGAAAATGCAGCACCTCATGGGAGCCTCAGTAGTTTCTCCACTCTCTGGGGGCACTGATAGCCTCCTCTGACTTCTGGGTTGATATTGAGCCTCTAGGAACAAGTATTGGAGTAGCGGAACTGGATTCTTATGGTCCCAATAGAATAATATTGGCTCCTAACAGTAGTTCTAGCTTTGGGGAAAGGTCAGGTCATATTGGAAATGAATGAGTCAGACCCGTAGAGTACCAGCACCTTTTCCAACTAATTATTCCTCCCTCCACATCCCCCTCAAAACCAACACAAACTCATTTCTCTAGCATTCAGTGATTCTCAATCACAGGGTATTTTGAAATGTGAGGGGACATATGAGTTGACACAATGACTTGGTTAGAGTAATATGGGCATTTAGTGAACAAGGACTAAACATCCTATAGAGGACTGGAAAGTTCCACATAACAATGACTCATTCTATCAAAAGGCTAACAGCACCCCCCTTGAGAAAAATGAGACCCCCCTCCAACATTCAGGTCACACAAAAGTGGGTAATGAAGGCAAACTGAAGAGAAGAGAACATCAAAAAACCTAGGGCTAACAAATGTTTAATGATGAGAAACCCAAAGCTTTCCCACGAAGGTCAGGAACAAGGTCAGGAAGTCCCCTGTCACCACTTCTCAGCATTGTGCTAGAAGTCCTACATAATGCAATAAGACAAGAAAAGAAAAGATATATAGGTTGGGAAGGAAGAAATAAAACTCTGTTGACAGATGACATGATCACCTATGTAGTAAATCTAAAAGAATCAAGAAAAAAAACTCTTGGAACTCATGCGCAATTATAGCAAGGTTGCAGGATACAAGGTTAATATATAAAAGTCAATTGCTTTCCTCTATACCAACAAATGAAATTTGAAATTAAAAGCACAATACCATTTACATTAGCACCTCCAAAGATGAATACTTAGATATAAATCTAACAAAATGTGTACAAGATCCCCTTGAGGAAAAGTACAAAACTCTGATGAAAGAAGTCAAAGAGCTACTAAATAAATGGAGCAATGTTCCATGTTCGTGGACAGAAAAGCACGATATTGTCAAGATGTCAGTTCTTCCAAATTTGATCTATAGATTCAATGAAATCCCAGTCAAAATCCCAGGAAGTTATTTTGTGGCTATCAACAAACTTATTCTAATGTTTTACAGAGAGGCAAAAGGCCTATAATAGCCAACACAATATCAAAGGAAAAGAACAAAGCTGGAAGACTAACACTACCTGACCTCAAGGCTTACTATAAAGCTACAGTAATCCAGACAGTATGGTACTAATAAAAGAACAGCCCAATAGATCAACGGAACAGGAAAGAGAGCCCAGAAATATACCCACATCAAGATATTCAACTGATCTTTAACCAAGGAGTAAAGGCAATATAACGGAGCAAAGATAATCTTTTCAACAAATGGTGCTGGAACAACTGGACATCCACACACATAAAAAAGTTAATCTAGACACAGACCTTATACCCTTCAACTCAAACTCAAAATGGATTACAGGTCTAAATGCAAAACACAAAACTATAAAACTCTGAAGATATAACATAGGAGTATACCTAGATGATCTTGAGTAAGGCGATGACTTTTTAGATATAACATCAAAGGTATGAAAAGAATTGATAATGCAGACTTTTTTTAATTAGAAAGAAGTCTTCTCTCTGAAAGACAATGTCAAGAGAATGAAAAGACAACCCACAGATTGGGAGAAAACGTTTGCAAAAGGGACACCTGACAAAGGACTATTACGCAAAAAATACAAAGAACTACTAAAAGTCAACAACAACCCGATTAAAAAAATTAGCCAAAAAGTAACAGATACCTCATCAAAGAGGATATATAGATGGCAAATACGCATATGAAAAGATGTTCCATGTCATATATTATCAGGGAAATGCAAATTAAAACAATATGATATCATTACAAACCTATTAGAATGGCCACAATCTGGAACACTGACAACACCAAATGCTGATGTGGATATGGAGCAACAGGAACTCTCATATTGCTGGTGGGAATGCAAAATGACAGTGGCCATTTTTAAAGACAGTTTGGCAGTTTCTTATGAAACAAAACGTGCTCTTACCATATGATACAGCAGTCATGCTCCTTGGTATTTATCCAAAGGAGAACTTATGTCCACACAAAAACCTGCACACAGATATCTTTAGCAGCTTATTCATAATCGCCAAAGGATAGAAACAACCAAGGCATGCTTTAGTAGGTGAATGGATAAATAAATGGATAAATTACTCATTGTTAAAAAGAAATTAGCTATCAAACCATGAAAGACATGGAGGAAACTTAAATACATACTACTAAGTGAAAGTCATCAAACTGAAAAGGCTAAATACTGTATGATTCCAATATGACATTTTGGAAAAGGCAAAACTATGAAGACAGCAAAAAGATCAGTGGTTGCCGGGGCTTGGGGGTGAGTGGAAGGGAGGAAGATATGAAAAGGCAGAGCACAGAGGATTTTTAGGGCAGTGAAAATACATTGGTCCAAACCCAAAGAATGCACCACACCAAGAGTGAATCCTAATGTAAACTATGGACTTTGGGTGATAATGATGAGTCAAATGTAGGTTCATCAGTTGTAACAAATGTGCCATTTTGATGGATGATGTTGATGTGAGAGGAGGCTGTGCATGTGTGGGAGCAGGGGCGTATAGGAGAAATTTGTACCTCCCTCTCAATTTTGCTTAAACCTACAACTGTTCAAATAAACAAATGAAGTCTTTTTAAGAGAGCGAGAAAGGCAGGCAGGAAGAAAACAAACAATGTGCACCATCGGAAGTCAATCAGTAGAATTAAGGCTCCTCAAGAATCAATTTCAGGCTCCCTCCACTTTCTTCCCCTCACCTCCAGCAAAACATTAATCCTAACTGCCACAAAGTCCTCATTCTCATTCCCTCTACCATGCAAAACAATCTTGGGCTTAGTTAACTTTAAATTACATCTTTTAAAGATTGTTTATATTTCCACATTTTTTACTGGAAAGATATTTTTAATAAAAAAATAATTGAAAAATCGTTTTTTAGAGTATTACAGGGGTATAAGAGCTTTGGTTACATAAATTGCCTTTGCACTGTCTGACATCTCTTTTCATTTGTTCTAATTATAATAGTTTCTGAGCAACGAATATTGTTAATATTAACAGATAATATCAACTGAAAATTCTTCCATGTTGCTAAAGGGCTTAATTACCAAATCTGTGCTGTAATATGTCTGTTGGAAAATTTGCTTTAGAGACTAATTCTTCAGGGGATAACTCCTCAGAGGTTAAGCTTGTGAATTAATATCCTCTTATGAAACACTTTTTTGAGCCAAGCTGTGGCTTGGAAAACAAGGAGGTGAAAATTCTCTTGCCACCTCTTCCAAACTCTTTGTAAAGCTCTAGGCAGAATCAAAAGAGACATCTTGCACAAACAAGCCTCACCACTAAGGGACAGGTCAGAGAAAAACCAGAGACAGCTCAGCAGCCTTGGACTAAAGGCCAAATATTTTGGAGGCAGAGCATTCGATAATGTAAGAGATGGACCCATGGCAGACAGATGCCACAGCAAGGTAAAAAGTTCAGCAAGATATACTCAGACTGAAAGCCTCCCCAGGATGGAAGAGCCCAAAATTCAATTGTTTTAAATGAGTTGAGGCCTTGTTATATTAATAACAAGAACACACTATTACTACAACTGTGGGTTTCTAACAAACAGGGGTCTACATAGGCAAAAGCAGTGCTGTCCAATAGAACTTTCTGATGATGGACATGCTCTGTATTTGCACCATCCAATGCAGTAGTCATTAAGAACATGTAGCTACAAAGCACTTGAAATGTGGCTAGTGTAAATGAAGAATTGAATTTTTATTTAGTCTTAATTAATTTAAATAAAAATAGCCACATGTGGCTAATGGCTACTGTATTGGACAATGCAAGAAAAAGCTTAGACCATGGTTTGGGAAAATGATCCACGAGGTTATCAAAGGAAATCTTACATATATTCTGATCACCTGAAAAAATACTTTCTCAGTGTCCTCCCCACCACAAACACACAGACACAATCTGCAAGATGGCACTATATTAGAAACCACTAGATATAGCTAAAATTCTCAAATTTTAGCATCCATCAGGATCACCTGGGGATCTTGTTAAAACAGATTATTAGGCCCACTCCCGGAAATCCGATTCGGGAGATCTGTACATTTCTAACAAGTGCAAATGATTCTGATGCTGCTGGTGTAGGAGCCACACTCTGAACAGCACTAGAATAAAAACTTCAGCATTCAAACACCAGCCTGCTTCTACCACAGTGGAGCGTCTTTCACTTGTCACCTTTCTTCTACACTGAAGTTCCACTTTCTTCATGGCACGTAGAATCCCTCTCAAACATTCTTACAAGTTTTGCTTAACATCTAGGACTATAAATGTATGACAGAATGCAAATAAACAAGGCAAACTATCTATGATGGATTCTCCACATATTAGATCCAAGATGGAGTGTATTTGTTGTAAAATTTGCAAGTCTAATAATCATGGGACCACAAACACAGCAAGGGGTAACTCAAACCTGCCAGGACAGTTTACATCTAATCCCTGCACTGGCCCCATTTTTAAGTTGAACTGAGGTTTTCTATTAAAATAATGTAGATTACTTCAGGTCTAGGTCAGTTATGGTCTATTTTACCATCCCAACACAGAGTACTAGAAGAGTGTTAAAAGAACACATGTCACATTAAAATGTCTTATTTATCACTCAACAGGCATATATTGAAGATAATCCCTTTCCATATTCCCAAAGAGGAGAAAAAAGAGAAATGTAAAGGTTCTAGAATAAAAGCATATTTCTCCAAACATTCTCTGATCTCTATTGTATTTTCTGCAAAAACTGATCTAGACCAGCAGTCATTTGGGAGGATTTTTTTCTTTCAGGGGCTACTTCTTTATGTCCTTTGGTCTAATCATACATGAGTCACTTTAACAATAAAAGCTCACCCTTAATCACCCAAATGCAATTTTTTTTTTTACTCCTCTTATGAACAGCTTTCTGCCTCATCCACTCTTCCCTTTCTTAACTTTGCAAAGAAAAGCCTTCATCCAGAATATACTGTCACAATGAATCAGAACATGATGCCTTTGAATGAACTCAGACTCCCGTACTGTTCATTTCCCATATCACTAACCTTTGCCATTTTTCAAACTCCCACTGTTCCTCTGTTACTGCCAACACAAAGATCAGAGTGATCCTAGAAATTTGTGGGGACAGGTACTGTTTCTCGGCATTTATAGGGTCCCCAAGTAGTCACACATACTATGATGTACATGATTTCTTTAGGCTACTGAGTTATTAATATGTGTCTTCTTTACAGATAGGGAAATTGAAGCAAAATGAAGTTAAATGATTAAAATTCAGTACCAGAGAAACTCATAACAAGATTAAATCATTGTATTCCTTCAGCAGAAGTTCTTAACCAGGGACAATTTTGCTTCCTAGGAGTCATTTGGCAATGTCTGGAGACATTTTTGATTGTCACAACTGTAGGGGGTGCTACTGGCATTTGTGGGTAGAGGCCAAGGGCACTGCTGAACACACTATTATATAATGCACAGGACAGTCCACACAAGAATATCCTGACTCAAAATATCAATAGTGCAAGGTTAAGAAGCCTTGGTCCACTGGCATCTCTAGCATTACTGTCTTTGGCCCCTAATCAATAGTTAAAGAAGAGTTCCCTCTACAATTTCATCCTTGTACAGGCTTTACACAAAAAATATGCCAGTCAAGTGCTATTTCTGTCTTGCTATACTTTTTAGTTACTTTTAAAATAGAGAATATATGGGATCTACAGAGGAAATTGAGGACAGTTAGCAAAGCCCAGCTCCTTTTTAATGAGAAAACCTGGCAAAGCCCAGCTCTTTTCCTTAGCAGGCCTGAGTCTGTACCTGGCTGCTCACCTGGACTCTTCCGTTGCTGATGCGCTTTACAGCTGCCCTTTTCCTGCTTTGATTACCTCCAGGTACTTCACAGCAACAATGACATACACTTATTGGAATCTCCAGAGATCTGCATCCCCTAATCGCATATTTTGTTCAGTAAACTGTACTCACTACTGACCATGTGAGGCATCTAAGGATGTCAGCCTTTCTGGGTGCCCTCTGACTATGCCTGGGAAATGGGAAATTATCTAGCAAGGGTTCAACAGCATTGAGCCAAGTTGCTTAAAATAACCTTCCAGTTTTCAGCTGAGCATTTTTTTTTTAACCTCCTGTCCCTCTTTCCTAACTATCCTGAGCTCTGCTTAGATTTGTATTAATCATAGCTTCAGTTATGATGTTCCTGATGCCTATATGCATTGCACTAGAGGCTGCAAATAGATGAGGAGAGAATGGGCATGTGAATTCCAGTGATGCTGGGTAAAATAAAATGGAATAGGCAGAACCATGTGCTTTGTTAGTGCCATTATCCACCAAACTGGGAATTTTCGACTCTGAGGAGTTATTTCCTTTCAATAAAAAAGTGATTAGTGAAGGAAAAGTTAAGCAGAGTGACCAAGAAGGAAGATGGTGGGGGAGGGAAATATGAGCTAGCAGAGCTAATATGATACGGCTACAAGAAAATGACAATCAGTCCCTGTTTCCTTCTCTATAGCATACTACAAGGAGGCTCAACAACCCCTTCTATATAAATCATATCCTATACAAACTCTCTGACAATTCCTGTGTTGAGATATTTCCATGTACAGATCCCATCCCATCACCTTTGATCATGGTTTTCTCTTTGTAATTGGATTTGCATGGTGTCCATGACGAATCAATAAAGGTGCAGGGAGAACAGTTCTCATCGCACTGACTCCAAGACAATGGCAAGACAAAAGCCTCTAGCACTTGGCAAAGCCAGAAAAACAATGGCAGAGAATGCCTTTGCCTTACCCTGGAGTAGAGGGTGTGGAAGCCTTCAAACCCACTCACATCCTCACGACCCATCGGCTCTGCTGCTTTTCACCGCTTGCTCACTTGCATGTTGGACCCACCACCAATCGATCAGCAACTGCCAAAGACAAAAATGAATGGATGCATTAGGCCAAAGGACCACAACTTCAAGTCCCAAGCCACTCCTCGAGTGAATTTGTTAGAGCAGACTAAGTGCTTAATGCATAGACCCAAACATGTATAATGACTCAAGCTCAATACAAGTTTATTTCTGGCTCCTGTTTGCATACTGGACAGGTAGACATGTCAGTCAGTGATGGCCCCGAGGCAGTGATCAAGGCACTCGGGCTGCCATCTTTCAAATATAATTTCCAAGGATGCCCTAAGGGTCCTCTCCATTCCAGCCAGCTAGGAATGGAAAAGAGCATGGAGGAGCTTGCATGGGCTAGGAACCATGTTTTGGTTCCTAGAAGTGGATCATGATTTTCTACTTTCACTCACTTTCTGTTGGTTGGCTAAAACACAATCGCATAGCCATACCTGATCCAATGGGCTACAGGGCAGCAAGTAGTCTCTATTGTACAAAGCTAACTCCAGACCAACCAAGGAGGCACCATTAGGTTTAGAGTATAGTATTTCAAAAGATACACTAACACAGTAACCTTAACTTACTTAAGTACTCCGAGTCTCAGTTTCGCCATTTGTAAAATACATTGACTCTGTAAGAGGAGCAGGGTAAGACTCAGAATGAAAGAAAGCAGTACGTCTCAGACTTTAATGTGCATGCACATCCTCTATGTATCTTGAAAAAAATGCAAATTCTGATTTGGTAGGTCATGGGTGAGGCCTAACAAGCTCCCAGGTGATACTGATGTACCTGCCCACAAGACATGCTTTGAGTAGAAAAGAGAAAGGGTAAGAGAATATTGCATAAACCACAAATTGATTTGCAGAAAAAGAATTATTATCCTGACACCAACCCTGATTGACTATAAATGAACTCCCAAATAGGTTGCATTTTTAGGATATATTTAGTCCGAGTATCAGAATTTCATAGTCACCTGATTTCAGAAAAGGAAAGAATTAGTCACTACTCTTCTCCCTTATTTTCCAGCCAAGGAAACAAACTCAAGTCAGTGATGCCCCTAAAATCTCATAACTCAGCAGGGTGCTGGGATTAGAATGCAGAAATTTGACTTATTACCTAACATAATATGTTGTAATCCCAATTATAACCTTATTGCTAAAGCAAGAACAAATATTACTTTGGCCCACCTAAAAATGTACCAGAAGGTGATATTCACCAGCACGGGTTGCCATGGTACCAAATGTAGGCAAGGTGTCACAGGACACAAAGCAAGAGATTTCAAGCAAAATGTTCTTCGAAATGCAGTGATTCCCCAAAGTTATGTCTCACATGTCCAAAATGTGACGTGAACACAGAAAATAACTTCTGTATACCTTCGGTCAAAAACAAGAATTTTAAAAAACACAACAAGAATTTTTATTTTAAACATCTGCAAACTCTAAGTTACTCCTATTTGGGGACAATTAGAGAACGTGGGGTTGCAAATAGAAAAAGGAAATAAAATAATTAGCTGAGGAGAAGCAGTGACTTATATGGTGAATCCTGGGTACAAGTAAAGGAATATAAAGATTTTTTTTTAAATCCCTAGCATGTAAAGTATTTTGCATCTCTGGGAGGATCATGGTGGGAACTAGGAGCTTAGAGTTAACACAAGATGTAGTACCTCAGAAGTTAACGACAGAAGTCATAAATCAGAAAGGCAATGAATATCTGGAAGTCAGATCGGATTGGGGAAACAAGAGCCCCTTGGTATGCACATCACCACCAAGAAAGCAACATGAATTTAAAAGTGTTTTGGTAAAATTAGGAGAGAGTACTTATTGAACAAGAAATGATAAATGGAAATCAATTCTTGCATATCCATTATTAATTTAAGATGGATTAAATGCTATTATTAGCATCTTCATCTAGTGAGCAATTTTTAAAAAGGTAGAAATGCTAAGACACTCCACAGATTTACTTCTGTGCTCTCCTCTTCCACCATAACATCTTTAGCTCTTCAGTCAAGAACATTCTCATCCTGGTGATTTTCCAGAACCAACTCTAGAATTCTTATCCTATTTTTGTGCCATAGTCCCCTTTGGTAGTCTATTGAAGCCTGAGGACTCCCTCCTCAGAATAATATATTAAATGTATAAGATAAAATACATTAGATTACAAAGGAAGTGAATTATATGGAAATACTCTTCTATCCACACAGACCCTGGGGGAAGTCCACAGACCCAATTTAAGAACATTTGATTGGGAAATGACTTTTATAGGATGATGAATGTTTCTTCTTACAGGAAACGGTATACACAGAAAAGTCTTAAAAACTCTAAGATGCACAGTAAAGAATCCTGCTCAGAGTCAGTTAATGAAGAAAAGAATGTGCTGCAAAGAAGCCTGACCTTGAATTTCTGCCAAAACTCAAAGCAATTCATGCTGTGGCTTTAAAATCCTACATTAAGGAATCACTCAGAATTTTCTTGGCCCCAGGCCTGTAGACATAGCACATTCTGTGGCATGATGGCAGGTGAAAAATGGCAGCATTGGAGAAGGGAAGACTGTGTAGAGTCCTGAGCTTGGGTCCCAGTCTTCTAACTAGTTCTGTGCCAATAACTAGCTCTGTTAGGTTGGTCTAGTCACTCAGCTCTAAGTTCAGACTCCCTGTCTGTATATTGAGAAGGTTAAGTTAAACCATAAAGGGTTTTTTCCTATTGTGAACTATTAGGACTCTAAGACAATACATAATCATTTTTCTAGGAAGAAACATTAGCAAGATTTCTTTTTGACCTCGGCTCACAGAGTGAAAATACCCTCTAAATGAGAATTTTTCATAGGCTTCAGAAATACCTTATGAGAATCACCTGATCACAGAACTTCAGACTTGGAAGAGATTTTTAAGAGACACCCACTAGCTCGCCAATCCCAGTGAACAGGTGAGAAAACTAAGGTTCAGAAAGGTGAAGAGACTTATTTGTGGTCACATAATGAAGCAACATTAATGGATGGTTGTGACTATTGCTATCTAGCACCAGCAGGATTTTAGGATTCAGCCTTGGTAGTAAAAACCTGCTCATCAATTCATTTTGAGAGAGACAGAAATAAACCTCAAATAAGCCCAGCCAGAGGATGGGAACTGCACAAGGACGCAGGTGACTGGAGTAATGGCACCCAGGGTCAAAGCTGAGGCCCTCATTACGCACTGTAACCTCCCCATCACTAGCAAAGCACCCACGTCTCTCACATTTCATGTCCACAAAATTCATCTCAAAGAACAGTCAATAGCAGTCAAAGAACAGTTATTTCAAAAGAGGGGGATGAATGAATGAATCCTGGCTAATAAGGTCAATAAAAGCAAACTTCAAGTTTTGGGCTATTAATACAATCTTGAAGGGTCAGCCTCAGCTAAGAAAATCTGAAAATACTTGTTAGAAATTTAAGTTTTAGAAGAAAATAATTCAGTGTAACTTTTAACCTGTCTTCTGTGGACAGCCTTAAAATACCATTGACTATTTCATTAGCATTAATTTTACTAATACTCTCACTGCTGTCTTCAGAGCATGTAATTACTGGCTACTGCTCAGGTTTAAATCACATATACATTTCCATCACCCCACCCATCTGTGCAGACTAGCTTTACATACAAATAACTAGAAACGAAATGTTGGAAATGTTGATCGAATGATTGGAATATCATGTTTAATTAACCAACATGCCAAGTGCTTTTAAAGACTTATACTGTGATGCTTAATCGGCAGTTTATTCTCTGCCTTCTCCCCTCAGAAGCACACACACGAGTGCAAAGTAATCGAAGCCATTCCTTAATCCCCACAATACACAGTATTCCTACCTTATGTAAACAGTTTTGGCCTTCAGAACTATTTTGAGATTCTCTTTGACTGGGAGCTGACACAGCCTTTCAAAATATTCTAGACTACAGGCTACCTACTGGTGGTTCGCCAGCTCCAGCATTCATCTCCTCCAGGAATTCCCAGAGGCAGCAGTGCCATCTACTGGTACGGAGGGTACAACTTGTTTTCTGGAAGCCTGTGGGTGGCCGGAGCCAAAGACCCAAAAGAACCGCAGCCTCGATTTGGGTTTTTGTAAACCTTTCTTTTCGAGAACACATTAAAAGCACAACTGATACTTACAACCTGAGACATGCAACCTCCACAGGAGCCTTCACCATGGAAAGGCAGGTCCTCTGGAAGCCACGTAAAGCCCAGTCAGGCTAGCCAATAACGAGGCAGCGCTGCCTGGAAATGCCTCCTCGAGCCTCTAAAGGCAAGCAGAGTCCCACTGAATTAAACATATCCTGGCTGTCCTCTTTCCCCACTGCTTCCCTATCAGATGATCTCACCCAGTGCGCCCCACCTGTGGCACTGTTATCCAGTTCTACCTTACAGCATGCATCCTAAGGAAGGAGCTCAAATGCCTATCAACGTGAAAGCTCTTATATTTACACAATGTGACACAGATCCTCCTCAAAGGACACTACTGCTTAAGCATGCGGTTCGGACTCTAATCTCTCTCGTTCACTCTCCATCCTCCCCGCCTCTGACCCAGGGGATAGAAATGACAGAAAGGAAATGATCTCGTTGTTGCTTTGAAAGCAACACTAGCGAGCTTTTATTGAATCAGAACAAAACCTTGTCCTATAGGTCACTGAGGTATGTTGCTTCCCTCAAGACGAACTAAGCCTGCCAATCTTCCCGTTAACCCTTGCATAACCTAATCAGTGTTTCTTAACCTTTTCAAAACCTGCCTCCCTTCCACAGACTAAATATAAGCATTGCAAGCCCTTTGTGTAGTTTATGTAACAAAAATGACAGTTTTCTAAAAATAAAAATGTATACCTTTTTAAACTATGCCATCTACCTCACCCTCAGAATTGCTTCCTTCCCTCCACTGCGTACCAGCTTTAAAAAAAAAAAAAATCACTAAACTTTTAAATTATTCTAATTTGTTTTGTGTTCCAATCTATCAGGTGACAACCTACATTTCACTTTACTAAGGTCATCTGTGATATTCCCAACGAGCTTTGAAGCAACTTCTATGCTTTTACTTTCATTCATCTCAAAAAACCATCAAAAGTTGACTTACTGCAGCTGATAAACCTGAATTTGATCCCCCTGACAAATTTAAGTGTTTCTTTAAAAAAAAAAAAATTAACTTGCCTAGTAAATTGATTTCACTGGCCTGGGGTATGTTTTAGATGTTTGAAATCATCTGATTTCCTAAAGAAACTTAACTGTAGGGGAGGGTAAGAGTAACAAAGGGCTTTTAAGTGGTATCAGCATGTTTTGGATGAGTCAAGTAAAGAGATCCTTGACCGTCTTGTATCAGAATAAGTTCTGGATGAATTACACTGGAACTCCAGAATACGGTAAAGTCTTTATAATGACAGCTGAACCATTTCTTACCGATATTACCAGGTACATTGAACAAATTAACAAGTTAGTTAACCAGTGGAAAACTGAAAGGACTTTTTATGTTTCACTGTAAGATGCACAATACGCCCTTGCTATTGCAGGTCTGGGGAAATGGAGGAGAGGCAGGGAATACCTTGCACAGTTTTACTTGCTCTTAAGCTCCTGGACACACCCTCCCCTTTTTAAAGTATGATATAAAGGCGACATCGCTCCTCTCAACCCCCCCCCCCCCACACACACCCCTTTTGGCAGCCAAATCGTCTTTAAACACACACTTTTCAAAGAATTGAGGAGGTTTGAATAGGTTTAATTTAGATTCTGCCTTCCCTCTCCCTGCAGCCCATTAACATGATGAAAATAATCACCCGCTTGGACAGCCCCTTTCAAACCTCACTTTACAGAGATTACCACCCTCTCCCCTCAAAAATCTTTTCTTGAAGAAGAATCTCAGTGTGGTGGTCTAGTCTGCAGTTCACTGCAGGCATTTCCCTCCTCACCGTTTACCCGTCATCAGTTACACTGTATTTGTAATGCCTTTTTGTAGCCTCTCATTTAGACCTGCTCCTCCAGTGCCCAGGTGTTTGTTTAAAAATAAAAATAAAAATTTAGCCTCTTAACGAATCTCTGGATTCCTTTGGCAGGCTCAAAGCTTTCAATCGAGATGAAACTCTGGGGTGAGAGCTGTGTGCAGCTCCAGCGGGCGGAGAAGCCGCCTCCGGGCAGCATCATGGGGCTCAGTCCACCGGGGATGCCGCCCACCCCAGCCCGCACCAAGCCAGAAGGGCTCTTCGCACAGCTGCGCTAGGAATCGGCTTCGCTCGCAGCCGCCGGATTAGTTCGAGCCCCACCGGCTCGGCCAAAGTGACACTACATTTCTTTTCCCTCATTCTCCCATGTGACAGGTCCCACAGCATTAAAGCCACCTCCTCCTTAGCCCAAGCCAGGGTCTGGCGCCCGTGACATCCCCGCCCCACCACCCGCACCCTTTACCTGGGGAGGGGGCTGAAGCCAGCATCCCTCCGGGCGGGAAACAAAGGCGGAGGCAAGGCTGCCAGGTGGGTAACTCCCCTCGGGCAGACCCGCCGCCGCGGTGGAGAGGATGGGGAGGCGCATCAGAGGGTAGGAAAAGGGAAACCGAGGCAACGAGGGGGGTGGCTGAACCAGGACTGCATCCTTGCTGAAACGGGGCTCCCCAGGCAGGCGGACCCCAGACCTCCCCCTGCCCCGCCCAGCCCTGCTCAAGCCGCTCACTGGGACCCGGCATGCCAGGGACAGCAGGAGCCGCCCCGCGGCGCCGCTTACCTCCGGAGAAGCGCTCCGGCTCCCTCCGACGGCTACGGAGAAAGCCCCGCCGCTCGCGCACGCGCTCTCGCGCCTTCGCCCCTCCGGCCCCCGCGCGCGCCCCTCCGACCCGGCTCTGGCCCGCCCCGGCCCTGTCCGTCAGCGTCCACGAGAGCCAATCCGGTCGCACGGAAGGCCCAGAGCTAGTCACGTGGCCAGACTAGCCAATCACCAAATTGCCCTGGGCAGCACCCGCTCCGATGTCCCTGGGGGTTCGGTTGCTACCAAGCTGAGCTGGTGAGAGGTGGGCACAAAGGGTTGAGTTATGTTTTCTGGGGCTTGAGTGGCACTCAGTTGATCAGTCACCAGATCAATTGTTTTCTCAAATTTTAATGTAAATAAGAACCATCTGGGTATCTTTTTAAACTACGGATTTTGATAACAAAAAGTCTGGGGTAGGTACCCAAGATTCTACAATTCTAGCAAACTCCCAGGTGTGATAACGATGCTCCAGCTCTGAGGAGCACGCTTTGAATAGCCCCTGTCGGAAAGGGGTGGCTATAGCCCCTGCTCCATGTTATTTGAAAGTTTTGCGACCTTTCTTGTCCTTCCTCCAGTGATGGAAAGCATTTCAGTGACTGACTAAACGTCAGATATGCTGGTGACGCTTGCAGTTTGGGCGCCAGCTGACTGAAGGTGTGCCTAATTTCCACATTTCTCGCCCTTAGGCTATGGGGCAGCACCTGTGCCAGTTTGGTGATTGGAGTGTAGAAACCAGAGGGGAGAGGGAAAGCTCACTGAAGAGAGCGCTCGGTCTACGTTCATCCTGAAGTATTGGTCATGCGTGACGGTGCTAGACTCTTGGCCAGAGTGGCGATATGAGTGGCCCCCGCTTTCTTTCTGGAAACTTGCGGTCTGGCATAGAACTACACAGGCAAGCTCAGAAAGAAGCATGTGGAAAACATGGTCACAGCACCTTGGACATTTTAGGTGTAAGCCAAAGAGTTTGTAAAATACTCTGCCTTGGGGATCTTAAAAATTGTCCAAATATTCTTGCTAGTAATTACACAGTCAAGAAGTCAGGAAACCCAGCGCCTCTCCCATCTTTCAAACTTGACCTAAAGTCTCAGTGTTTTCAGATTGGCCAGCTAGAACCTTTGTTGTCCAGCATAGCCAAGCTCTTATTACTCAATAGTGTACACCAAGGTGGTTCAAGAGTCTTAAGTGCTAAATTCTCCAAAGCTTTCTTCCCCCATCTCTTCTGATCAGGTATGATATAACACTGATTCAAGCAGTTGTCTCTCACTATTCATCAAGGTGATCAAACTGCCACTTAGAGAAAATTTCACCCTTGTCAGGGTGTCTTAGGCCTCTCTGGCTTCTCAGCCCCAGAAGTGAAGCCCACTTAACAATCTCAGACATTGTTTATCACATTGCTCCTATCAGAGATGGAATTGTACAAAATTCAGAATTACAGGGAACGTATTAAATCTATCACAACAATGGTCCTGGCTATGGCAGGAGCAAAGAAACATCTTAGCAAGAAAAATAGGATCGAAAGCATCAAAGAAAGTTTCATTAAACCAGTGGTTCTCAAGCCTGGCTGCAAGTATTTAAGGAAATAGATTGTGGGACCCTGTGCCTGGAGATCTGATTGGAATGAGGAATGGGGCCTGGTCAGCTGCAGGTTTAAAAAGTTCCACCAGTAATTTGATATCCAGCCATGCTTGAGAACACCTGCATAAGCTGCTAGATCAATGGACTTATTCTTTAACAAGCAAAGCTTAACTCTGCACCACAAATCACTAATGACGTAAAAACTCTGTAAGCGGAGGAAAGTTTCCACATAATTTGAGAATTGATTTTTTTAAAGGCCCAAAATAATTCATAGGTAATAAATACTTCAAAGACTATTCAGTGGAACAAATGGAAAAGCTAAATCCACAACTAGGTTTGATTCCAGTCGACTTAATATTTCAAAAAGAACCCATTGCTCTTTGTCAACCACGCCAAACTGATCAACTCCTTGTGATAGCTTCACTTGTTTTGTGCCCTTCTTAATGAAAACAAATTTCCAGTTGAGCATTATTAAGAGTTACTCTCTAAGGGTTTTCCCAACATATGGAACAAAATCACCTGAGGCACTTGTTAAAATGCAGATTCCCAAGGCCCAACCCAGAACCTCCTCCCGCCTCCCTTATGCGGCAATTCTGAAGCCAGTACTGGTTAAATTTAAGTACAAGTTGTACCTCCTGATACAGGATACGTACATACAAGCAAACCCTCCAGTAAAACAGCTATGCTAGTAGTTTTAGTTTTCCATACTAGCTAAATAAGGGAATTGAGTCTATTTTAAAGGATTCCAGGAAATTCTCAATTCTCTTTACTGGAGTTTTTATCAAATTCTTCTATTTTGTGAAATAAAGCGATTAGTGCTTGAATCCTAGAAAAAGCTATTGCTGCAGAGTTTTTCTATGGAGTAATTTTGCTGTAGTGGGATATAACCTACTTATTAATAGTTTTTAACTAAATTAGTGAGGTCCCTTCAGACCATTCTACCAACAACAGCCATCTTGCTCAAAAATGACTGTTTGTGATACCAGAAATATTGAAGTCCAACGTGTGAGCCTGCAAACTGGACTCCCTCCCTGACACTTTTAAAAATATGTTTCACAGCATTCAAATGGGGGAGAAATTTTTCTCACCTTGTAAACTTGTAGCTTTAGCTATTGGCTAAAATAAGGACAGTTTTCACTGATACTTAATTAGTACAAATAATGTAAATTTTTAACTAGAGGAAAGCATTTATTTTTCTCTTTGTGGGTGTCATCATTACAGAAAGAAGCAACAGAAAAGAAAGATTCTTGCTTGAGGATATGAATTTGAGAAAAGATCATCCAGGCTGTCACTCATTTTCTGTTTTTCAGTCTACTTGCTTCATATATATAACTTGGCTATCCTGTCTAAAGAAACGGATATATTAGAATGTGATATGAATTAGCTCAAAGTTTCCTACCCTCCACTCCAGAAATTGCCCAGTGAGAGATTTAAGTGTTTGTAAAGAAAAAGATGTAAACCACCAATTTGCCAAGTCCTAGAAATCCACCCATTGCTATATTATAATCAGAAGCTCCATGGACTGCTTTGTAATTGCTAATTACCTTTTTATCTCTAATGATAAACAGCTTCTCTAAACTTAATTGATTTCATTTGTGAAGACCCATAGATTACCCAAGATTTCTAGTCTCCATCTGTCATATAAATCCAGCCAGGAAAACATTTTACATCTATGTAACTGTGTTTTAATAACCAATACATTTTTCCATTCAGTGCGACTGTATACAGATTTAACACAGAAGGAATTTTTGTGGAAAAGTTGGTTTTTATATTCTTTATAGAGAATATAAAAATATATTTTATAAAGTATTTCAGATTTAAAATGTGTATAGATAATATGCCCCTCTGTACTCCTTCAACTTAAGAAATAAGACACTATAAATACAGTCCAAGCCCCCATAGACCCTTCCCAACAAATTGATTTTTTAGGTGGAATTTTTATACTTAGCAAGCTTTCCCACAGAAGACAGAGAATGGTTTATGGAAGGAAACACCATGTTACATGCATGTAATAGACAACACAAATGTAAATGGACAAAACTCTTGCTGAGTAAGATGTTTGGACACTCTGAACTGATATAAGAAAAAGATAAGAGAGCTAGAAATCTTCTGTGGTCCAACACCTATGCTTTACAATTACAAATTTGGACATAGAAAACAAGTAACCCTTAGGAAAAAAAACAGATAATTTGGTGTCGCGCCCCCTCGCCAGCAAGGACGACGCGGCAACCGGAGTTCTTCTGAGCGTGCTTTATTGAGGCTCCTTACAACTTACATTATGCGGAAGACGCCGAAAGCGGAAGGGTGCAGGCTTATATAGGTTGGGCTACGCAAGGCAATGAGTCAGCAACGAGCATGCGCACTGGCTTGTTTACCCGCACCGGAG